>CAJNOQ010000420.1:0-51417 GCA_905250885.1 Didymodactylos carnosus | reverse complement strand
TTGAAACATACAACATGAATTTTGTAATTGTTCAATCAGTTATTCTTGCCATTTCAAAATTTGAATAAAAAATTGTTAAATTTTTTTGTTATTATAAGAGAAAACGCACACATTCGTACATATACATTGACATTTTTTTCTATAAGCAACAATCTTTATTTTAGTATTTCATTATTATCTTATGATTATGTAAAAAACAACAATATATTGGCATATTTTATTCTATCTTTGCTTTATACTATCTTATACTGCTGCTATTGTTTGACTGTTGTTGTTTTTTGGGATATCACTGCTCATTTTATCAGAATGTATTGTTCAATAATAAAAAGAAGAAAAATTATCCCATTCTTCTTTGTATCACTTCATCATTTTTCTATTTACAAAAGAAGCACAAGAGAAAAATAATCGGGTCCATTGCCTAAAGCTTCAACTGTCTATGACTATGACCTATATTGTACATATATCAGAATGAATTTTTTCTTCTTAAAGCAAAACTTACACACTACATATACATACAACGAAAAAAAAAAAGGGAAAAAAGAAAGCAGACGAGCAGCTATCAGCGACCTGTTGTTTATCGTCATTTACAAAAAAAGCAAGAAAAAAAAATGGACAAATATCCTCAACATCAGTGTGTGTGTGTATATACGTTAGTAAATTCCTTTATGTGATATGTTTTTTTCAAGAAATGAGATGAAAGAGAGAATGAGAGAGAGGAAAAAAGAAATTTGTTGTTCGTTTCTCCTGTTTCACACAGTATCTATAGGATCATATGGACTTTCTATTTTTTTTTTTTTCATTGATGAAATACGGTAAAGAAAAAAAAGAACGAAAGGAGAGATGTAGATGTAAGTTACATTGGCACCAGAAAGCTTTATTTATTAACGCTCGGACATAAAGATCACAATTTATTATTAGAGAAGAAGAATATTTATTCGTCCGCAGCAGTGTGTTTTTTTTTTTTCTTTAAAAAGGACCCAAGGACATTAGACGCGTCGCAGAGCACGTTGTTTTTGAAGAGAAAATGCATGTATCTTTTATTGTAGAAAAACTCTTCATTCTAAATTTTTACCCATTTTCCTTTATTAATATATTAGAAGAAGAAGAAGAAAAAAAAAACGAAGAAAACTATTTTTCTTTCTTATTTTTCAATTTTTTTTTTTATACATTATTCTCTCTACTTCTTCTATCTAACAGAAGAAGAAGACAAAAAAAAAAGAATCTGGGAAGAAAGATTTAGAAAAAAAATACGTACAGATAACAGAACAAATATTTTTTTTCGTTATAATATCATTCAATCTTTCTCAAACAGATACATTCACACATTCGTTTTAATTTATTCAATAACTCTACAAAAACATAATACACATCGTGTTTTTGGACACTTATTAAATTTATAATAAAAAAAAAAATAAAAAAAGAAGATAATAATCCATTCTATAGAACAGAACAAAATAACAGTAAGTTATTCTCTTTTTAGTTTTTATACCAAAATAAAAATTATTATGAGCTATAAACGAACGACAGATTGAATGAATTTTCAAGTCTCTTGAGTGTTCATTCAATCAGTATTTAAGCAAAATTTTTTATTTTTAATGAGTAGTAGAGAGAAAAAAAAATAGAGACGTTTTTTTTTTTTGTTTTCTTTTTAAATAAAGAAGGTGTTACATATCATCGTTTCGTTATTTGAATATTTGAACATTTCTACAATGAGGAGTAGAAAATACACTAGTTTAGATATTATCCATTCCATTAAAATGACTATTTTTAAATTTTAACGTTTATAATACACAGTAAATTTTTCATAATTGACTAATCAATTTGATAAATCTTGACTGTTGCTCAAATTGAGGTTAAGAAGAATTTAGGAAAATAATGTCGGATGAGTGATATGTAAACATCTGGTAGTAGATGATTGATTGAGTTTTCTGTCATCAATATCATTAGAATAACTATAAAAAATATCGAGGTAATCTTTTTTGTTTTTTTCATTGAAAAAATGTGTTAAATAAAACTAAAAGAGAAATTTTATGAAAAATATAATAAGGACACAGTTTAATTAAAACAAAAATCATATTTCAATTTATATATTTTTCTTGCTTAAATAAAGTTGTCATTTTGAAGGATATATTTCAAGATATTAATCCTAATGTAGATTTGTATTGACGATATTGAAAGAAATACTTTTCAAATATTGTTGTTGTTTTTTCGATGGTCTTAGATTAGAAACAATTAAAAAACATATGACTGTTTTTTCTTTTGTTGGAACTCTGATTCACTGTACATATATCAATTCTATTTTATGTTTTATTACTAATTTCAATAAGTATCGTTTATATTTGTGATTATTTCTCATCATTTTTATTATTGTTCATTTAAATAAAGATAGAGTTATTAAATTTCTCTATTATAAGTGTTATGGGAATGAGTGATTAATATGATCAACGTGTACTTATTCTATTTCGAAACGACAATTATTTTCTATACTGTTCTGATTCATTTTATCGTTATAATAACACGCCCTGTATGTCAAAATGTATTCCACATGTTTGATCTCTCAACTGTAAACGATCAAGACAATTTTTTTTTTTTTGTTTTTTTTCATGTTGTTGTTGGATAGTTAAGAAAGAGAGACAATGAGAGAAGAAAAACATTATTTATTTTATTATTCTGATTATTTTTCAAATAACAACAAGAAATGAAAATGATAGCAGACAATGATAATAATGAAGATTGATTGTTTAGATTAGACAAGTTCTCTGTATTTTCTTTTTTTCTTTGATAATGTTGGCTGTTGGTTAAGAAGATGTCCGACGAGATTTTCTTTCTCTCTTCTATCTCAATATGGTCTAAATTAGTTTTACTATAAAATAATAATGACAACGTTTGTACAAACTAAAGGATATATTCAACATAGTGTACATCTATATAGATTTTTTATTTGAGAAAGAGAGAGGCAAAAAGAGAGTTTAGTATGTGTCTACAATCAATATTATTTCGATGATATTCTTTTCTTTCATGACAAGTATTTTAATAAGAACTAGGCATGTTGCATGAAATCAAGTGAGAGTTATGAAGGGCAAAAACCACCATTGTCTTAGATATTTTATTATATAAAGTACTCTTCAAGATCAATCAGTTTCATATTAATATTCTTTTTTTTTAAATATTTCTTCAATATTAATTTGTGTTTTTCTTTTTTTTCGTTTTAGAAATAACATCTTATTTTGTTTTACATTTCATTCAAATATGTTTTCATTTTTAAAGAAAAAGTAAGTATTTTTTTTCTTAAATCATTGTTTATGTCATTTGTTTGTTTATGTTTCTTTTTTTTAGAAAAGTGAGAAAATCGGATAAAAAGGGTGATCATCATGGATTTACAAGTACAAGTAGTGATGATCATCAACAACAACAACAACAACAACAACAACAACATCATCATCATCACCGTGGAGAAAATAAAGAAAATTTAATTGAAACAAATGGAAAACCGATATCTAATAAATCTGATAATGATTCCGGTGGTTTTGATTATTCACAAATAAAACAATATTCGTGTTCCGATGATAATTCGTTTAATGATAGAACACCAATTCGAACATCGTCTCCGTTGATTGATCGAACAAGTGGCGGTGGTATGGGTGGAGGAAAAGGAGGATTAACAACATCTATAGTAACGGATACAGCTACATTATGTGATCAATCAGCAGAAATGCATATTGATATTACAAATGGAAAATGTTGCGATTCAAGTGAACCAAGTCCAAGAGGTATAAAAAACTTTACTTATATCACTCTATGTTTTCATTTTAATTAGAACACGTGATCAATTTGCCAAAAAATAACTACAAATCTCTTAAATCTATCTTCTATAAATAGTTCTTTCTATCAAATTGAAACCACAAGATTTTCAGTCTTCTCGAAGATGAATTACGATTACCATTATCCAACAGTTTTTATGAAACAGATCAACTCTATTTTAATCTATTTTTTTTTATTTAGATTTAACAGATGGTGTTCTACATAGTTGTTTACCACATAAAGTTAGTCGTATAAAATATTATCTTTTGTTTTTTGTTTTTGTGCTGTGATTCCTTATCTATGCTTCTTGCTCGTGCTTTAACTATTTGCTTCTCTCTATCTCTCCGTCTCTCTGTCTCTCTCTGTCTCTCTCTCTCTCTATTTTATTTATATTGCTATTTTGCTATTTCTTATATTTTGTAGGCACCATTCTATTATCATTGTAACTATTCTGCACGACGTCCTAGTTCATCATTTTGTTCACAGTGTTCAAATGAAATGCAAAAGGTGAAGATCTTTCAGATGTTTGAGTCTATATGCCATACATGTACTAGGAAATGCTGTACTTGAGAAAAAAGAAAAAGAAAAAAAGTGGCACATACACACGTGCTTCTAACAAATATTCTGACAGGATAATAAACTATAAAAAAAAAATCTATTATTATCTAAAGAGCATTATTCTCTATTGTTTAATATAAGAGATTGTCCTAGAACTGTACAAAAATCTGCTTTCAATCATTTTTCAATGTTTTTTTTGTATGCTTGCTTCTATTTTCTACTTTTTTTTTTCTTAGTCTTCTCACCTTGAAGTAAGAAATATGTGACAAAAACCTATAATATACACTCTATCATTATTATTAACGGACCATTAATTGAATGAATGAGTGAGAAGTGTGACAGGATGCATATACGTGTATAATTTTTAATCGACTAAATAAAAAATAAAAAAATAATGTTCTAAATGATAGCGTGACCATCTCATTCAAAAACTATCTTCATATATTGAATTGATTGCTTTTTTTAAACTATTATTATTATTTATTTCATACAATAAAAATGTTAATATATTTAATTGAATAAAACTTATTTACTGATTATGATCAAAGTAGCGCGCAACCTATTTTTATTGTTTGTTTCGTTGAAAGTGAGAATCTCAAATATTAATTTTTTTTTTCATGTATTATATGTGCGTGTGTGTGTGTGTATGTGAAAATGATAAGAAAAAATTGTTTGAGGATAAAATTATCAAGAGAATTAAATTAAAACTAAAATCCATTAGGTATAAAAGAAACAGACGAGACTATTAAACCAGACTTTTTAACGGTGTTGAATTCACGTTTCGCAAAACACATCGACAAAAAAATTAATCCAAAGTTTCACACATTTTATCGTTAACGTTTTAGTGATATTGGTGTGAAAATATGAGAAAGGGCTCTCTTGTGGCTCTATCTTTTACCAAAAAAAAAAGAGAAAAACCTATAACAGTAGTCTTATAACATATGAGATTTTAATCACACTCTCGTTCAATATTAGGTTGTCGTAATAGTCAATCAATCAGTATTAAACATATCGTCAAATCAATTGAGTTAAAGCAAAATCCTTGATCTTTTCATTGTTCAAGATCATATTATATCGTTTAGTTTAATTGTTTTTCTTTCTGTTCGCTATTATCATTCAATTGTCTAAAACTGATTATTATCATCAATCCAAGTATCTCTCTCTTTCTCTCTTTCTCTCTCTCTTATTTCAGTTAATGATCAATCTAATTTAAGTTTTCTGTATTATGAGATTAATAATAGTGAGAAATACGAGAATATAAACATATTTCATTAAATTTTTTGTCAGTTAACTGATGATTATTCTTTAATCATTTTGCTTGTCAAAGTCTACATTATTTATAATAATGATAAATAATAATATGTTTAAATATCACTCTGTCAGCAAGAATAATTACATAATAGATCATGAGTTTAGAGATGTTTTAATTAACATATTATAATTTTTGAAGTATATCGAATATTCTTATTCTAGAAAAAAAGTTCACATTAAATTAGGTATCTCTTAATTTTTTATATATGTCAACACTATATATCCGTAACAAAAAAAAACAACAACAAAAAATGCTTGATTAATTGATTTATATGCATCCAAATTTTTGCATGCTTATGCTATGCATAGATTTTGATTCATAATCTTTAAGTATTAATGCACGCGCATTCATCCAACGATCTTTTATAAATCGAAAAAAGATAAAAATCTATTTGAGTTGAAGTAAAAAAGAGATTACTTAATACATTTTAACATTTAAATCGATTGTTAATCTTGTTTATTTTAGAGTTGTCTAAGTGGTGGCTATACAACTAGTCAGATAAGTGGCAATGATTTAAATCGGGTGCTAACGTCAGGATATATTAATGGTGAAGAAAATATGGGCTATTTAAGACGATGTGTTGATCATAAAACTCCACAATCGCCACATTTTCATCGACCAAGTAAGTTAATTTAATTGAACAATGATATTTTTAAGCGAGAAGAAGGAAGGAACTGGGCAAAATTAGTCACTCATTCTTCTGTAAACTGTTGCTAAACAAAATAGATTGAGAGAATATGATAAAATTTACGTATAAAAATAATCATCTTTCGACTTAATTCTTATAAATCTTTCGACAATTGATTAAAATATGAAATGTCATGATCTTCGATTTTATGAGTTGAAAATCATTTATTATATAGTCTATGAATAAATGAATGAAATTGTTTCCAGCAGATCGAATCGAATATCTTAATTTTTCTTCTAGAAATCAGTTCAGCTATTGTTTAATCGTATTTTATGTTCGCCTCATTTCATTTGTAAGAAAAGAGTTCTATTTATTATCCGAAAAGTGTGTTGTATATATATATATATATAAGTGTCTATATGTGTATACATATTGGAAAATGAGAAATGGTACATGACATTGATCATAATAGACTATTTTCAACAAGTGTTCTTCTACTGATAAAATCAATAATAATACGCGAATATATATAATCTTTTAATATCTCTTCTCTTTTCTGATGTCAGTTACTTGACTGTGCAATTTAAAAAGACAGACAAAAAGAAAGAAAGAAAGAGAGAGAGAGAAAGAGTTGTCTTTGAGATCTCTTTTCGCTTTATGTTCACATGATACAGTTAATGATAAGTTAATTATGTGTATATGAGACAATAGAATTGTATTTTTAAAAGTTAAATTAACGTTTTACAATAATAATATCATTAACAGAGAATCGACTCTTTTATAATGAAAAAGTAGTGTACCTACTTATGTATTTAAGTCATTGATGACTCCATGTTAAATGGTTTTCTTGGCTGTTATAGAAATTTTCTTTATTTGATTTTCAATCTATACACATTGTACATACGAACTTGATTTACATACGGTAAATAAAAAATAAAGTGTGATCATGTTCTTCTTTTTCTCTGCTAAAGAGACTACTAGCACAATTTTTCTAATTTTAATGAATCAATAATAAACTGTGATTGTTTTTATATGGTGAAACTATATAATTATCGACTGAAATTTTGTTAAACAGAATTTATTTCACCATATTCTGTCTTTCTCATCCTCACCATTTTTCCATCAAATGTTCATCAATTTCTGCTTGATAAACAGAATTTTCTTTTAATTATTTGTACATATGTCAACTCGTATTTAATTTAGAATTAGTGAGGATGACATTGATTGTATGTGTGTGTGCCCTTCGGCACAAATGACGGAAATCGATATCAACAATAGACTGATCCGTTATGAGTTAATGGGTTTGAACCCAACAATCAATTAACAAATTTCCTGTTAAACTAAGACAAGGGAGAGAGGAGAATAAAGAAATATTGATACAAAAAAAGAAGAAAGTAGCAGAGACGCCGCATCGATGTTAGACACAACGTGCTTGTCATTTCCTATTCAATATCCGTTCTTGTGACCATCATACAAGCTAATTTTTGGTTTTGAAGATATAGAAGAGACATGGAAAGAGAAAGAGAGAAAAAGAGATTTATCCACTTGTATAATTGTTCATTTTTTTTTCTTGTTTCTCTGGGACACGGATGTCTGTTGTTTTTTCTTGTTGTTGTGTAATGAAGCATACATTGCTTCTTTATTGAATATAATTATATAATCGAACATACATACATACATACATACATACCGATTTGTTTCGGTCTAAATCACTACAGCTACTACTGTAACAATACATGATATAAAGGCCTACACTTGCTGCATGAAAAACAAACCTAAATTGACAATGAAAAAAGGAGCACGTAAATGAGAATGCATGTGATTGAGTAATCTTTCGCACTACTTGCTCACTGATAATGATTGATGAAACAAATATTTCAACACCAACAATAAAATCCATCGTTTTCTTACATATCAAACAGTAAGATACTGAGTTTCAAAACAAAATTGTTGTTTGAATTGATGTTTAGAAGAGATGAAAAATTGTTTAAAGATAAAATAGATATCATATATTGTCAATAGTTTGATAGAATACATCAATTTTTGTTTTTCTAATAAAACTTGAATGTTCCTAAAAGTTTCACAGTAGAAGATTTTTTAATGAAACAGGAGAACTTCAAGTCAAAAATGAAAATTAAGATTGAAATTTTTTTTCTTCTATTATGAAAACTGAAATTATGAAATAACTCTTTATCCTTGTTGAATAATTCTAAAGTCAACAGAATGTGATCAGAATCATGTGAATGAATTATGTTGAACCAGAAAAAATTTTCCTTAACATTCGTTCAATCAACATTCTTACTGACATTTTTTCTATTAAAAAAACAGAAAAAGAACGGCAAGAATTTCTTCTTTTTTCATATTTTCATTAATCCCATCAGATGTAAAATCAACACATATATATATATATATACACATACGAAAAAGATGATTATCCAGCTGATGTATACGTTAAAAGAACTAAGAATAGCTAATGATACTTTGAGATGACAGTTTACAATAATAATAAAACTAGAGAAAAGAAAAAAACTAATACTTGAGAATATATACATTGTGTTGGATAGTGAGTTAGTGAGTGAGTGAGTAACAGAGAGAAAAAGAGAAAATGCTTTTCCTTATCTTTAATACGAAATATAGATGTTTCAGGGTTTTATTATTGAACATACAAAAATTTTTTTTCTATACTTGTGCTGTCTGACCTTGAACAAAAAAGAAAAAACGAACATGCACGCGTGGAGACCTTGGTGTAAGAGTAATTCTCAAAGAATGATTTGGTGATAAGAGTTAGATTTTTGAAATATAATAGAAAGAATCGAAATAAAGAAGAAGAAAAAAAAAAATCATGCAAGAGATATCCAATTTGGAATAAGAACTAGGAAATAAAAGAAAAAAAAAAAATTAATAATGAAAAAATTTTCCTCTGCGTTGCACACACTCAAAGAATCAAAATAAAGGATCACTTTTTAATAATAATGGTGACATTACAGGAAAATTTCAGACAATCAAATGGTGATTTCAAACTAAAAGAAATGGGTGAGATATTTTATCGTTTTTTACATGTTTTTCATTATAGTTCACGTTTTAATAATTAATAATTTTACAAACGTACACAGAAAGTGACATACACTTTAGAATGAAAATAAAAAACGATTAGAGTTTCAATATACAAATAAAAATAGAAGAGAGAGTTTTGTTTTTTGGTTTTTAAACCTTTTGCATTTGAGAAATGGGATTAATTGTACATATGTTATATAAAAAATCAGAGTGTATGTCTTTTTAATTCGTTTAACTGCTAGTTTAAAGCTTAACAGGTTTCTTTTTCTATACTTTTCAAGTGGTGCACTTTAAATATTATGAAACGAGAAATAAATGAACATTCGTTAAGCTGAACTTGAACAGAATGAAAACGTTATTTAAGAGGCTTAAATAGTCGAGTTATATATATATATATGTCTTCTTCATCTTCATGCTGTTTTTTGAACATGTGTTAAAACTATTGTTATATAGAGAAATTTTTCTATCCATTTTTAACAATAGAAAGCAAGAGAGAATCTGTTTTACATAAATAGATACCTTATCGTTAATATGGTCAATAAAGAAAGAAATCATTCGTTCCTGTTTATATATAGTAAATAATATATATATATATATATATATATATATATACATATTTATTATGTCATTGTTCATATAGCCGATCATTTTATTATTATTATTTCTTGATATCTGGTATATATTTAGTGAAAATTTCTCTTATGTACTTACTTATACCCCTTAAACAGTTTATAACGTGATCTAGACAATCAGATTATAGCTCAAATGTATTCACTTGATCTTTTAAATGAAAAACAGATGAAGAAGTCAAACAGTTGACGGTGTGTGTTTATGTATGCCAATAGAAATGAAATGTGAGCAATTTTCAGGGAGATAGAAGTTAACACTATTTGTTTAATAGGGAACGGACTTTACATACATTTTGTTACGTAACAATTTTTCAAGAAAATAGAGGAACTAACACTATAAAATAGTATTATTACACACACTGAGGCACTTTCATTTTTTCATTGCGTCTTTCTGCACGAGTACCTACTGTTTGAATATTGTGTTGATGTATTAATAAATCAGTACGATTTCATTTTAAGCTCAAATAAAGATATTAGTTTAAAGCGTATATTTCACTCCAGGGAGGGATAATAAACAAGAAAAATATTTTTGGCTTGTTAATTTCAAAAGTGTATATTGACGATGTAGATAAATGGCTGTGTGCACATTCTTACGTTTTTTTCTGTTACTTTTAGTCGGATTCAGTTATAACAGATCACAAGTGTTTTCCGTGCCTGGCCAGAAAAAGGGTAAGACTTCTAGTTTCTCTTTTTTATTCTACTGATAGATGGTTTCTTATTTTTTATTTAGGAATGAAAGCATTGGTGACCGGTATGAATTGGTATTAGTTGACTTTCGTTCGAATGCAATATCAATTTGAATTTTTTTCACAGGTCAATGTCAAAAAATTCGAAAAATAAGAAAATCTGATTCACCTCAACATCCACCATCTTCTGCAACAGACTTAAAAAATGAAGAACCAATTTTATTATCTCGTTATTCGGGCGGCTATGTCCCAGATCCAAATGCACCAAAGAAAATCGAAGGACTCGATTGGCCTGGACCAGTCGCCATACAAGCAATGCCAGAATGTATGTAAAAGAATAGTAATTCGGTTTTGATACGTAGAGATGAACGAATATTAAATGTTTGTTATTATTTTATATTTTAGTAATGAAATCTCATCGTAGTAGAAGTGAATCTCGAACAACCGATAAATCTCATCATCATCTTCGTACACATAATAATAGTCATAGTCAATGTTCACATGAACCAAACACCGATGATATTATAAATATGCAACATGATGATGATGATACGACAATAACAACCAATACAATTAACGGCGGCGACGAATTTGAGAATGGAGATGACGATTACGATGAAACAGATAATGTCGATGAAAATGACATTCGACGAGATCTAAAATTAGAAAAAGATATTAAAATTATGTCTAAATTAAAAGATTCATCATGGATGGCACATGCCGTACTAGAAGATTTAAAAAATCAAGAAAAATTCATGTCAAAACAATTACCACTCGATCCATGGAAATCTTCGCGATCACCATCAGCTGCTGTTGAACCACCGAGAAAAACACGTTATGATTCACCAAAATTTGCCTCGCCGTCTCGCGTACATACACATTCGTCAAACGATGAAAGTCTTCTTCTATCACCAACAGTTTCATCATCGGTGGTCGGTGGTGGAAGTAAACGGATTACATTACCACGTTGTCACGGTAATAAAATGCAGAAAAAATTAACAGTTTTCTTTTTTATTTTATTTCTAAATATTTCTAGAACCGATTAAATATGATCTATTACGTCATACACCAGGTTAGATAATGACGCTATGCGTGTGTGTGTATAACTATCTATCTCTTAATTTCTCTAACACACACAGCACATAATGAGAAAGTTGAACAAGACACAAAGTTCTCCTCATTAGAAAAGAAGATGATCAATCAGTTACAATTTCGACTTTAAACAACGAATTAAAGGTGTTTATCCACTTTTTTGCGAAATATTTGAGATAACTACATGAAAAATTCGCAAAAAACACAGTTTTTGAAAACCAGTAGTAATTTACCTAGTAATGAAAAAAATAAGCAGTTTGTTTAAAAGAATAGTGAATGTGATATTTCATGTTAATTGGCTTTTGAATAAAAATAACCTCAGAAAAAAAATTCCTCTATAAGTTTCGCATGACTTTTGATTTTCCCTAGAACTGATTGTTGTTTTGAACAACTGGTAGATGTCAAGCACTTTAGAAAATCACACAAAGACGTCTCATTGTAGTCGAATTGGCTTTTTTTTAAATGCTTTATCGTTCTTATAGCAAATTTAGTTGTTTTTTCAAAGAACGTATGATATTCTGTGTTCAGCAACGTTTATTCTTCTGTTTTAGTTTTGAGGCCTGGATATGGTTTGTCTCCGTCAGCGAAAGCGCAAACATTACCAACTGGACTAGTATGTGTGTTTGTTTCGCGATAAATACTTGATGTTATCATATACTATTATTTATAGGTAATGCAACGAAGTTGTGATATGGATAGTACAGATTTAGGCACCAGTTCATATTATTCAACTGAAGATCATAATAAATCAGCTAAAGTCAATAATAAGCACAAAATAGTAGTTCATTTCTTTATATCAGAGTATTAATTGTTTTTTTTAGACAGTCGATGTTGGTTTAGCCGATGGAAGTTACACACAACAATATCTTGATTCTAGACATGCACATTCTACACGTTCAGCTCCAAATTTAGTTGGAAATCCAAAAGTAAGTTTTTGCTTATTTAATGTACTCAATATTTAATGGTTTCTTTTTCAAGGTTTATCCATATGAAGAACTAAAAGTGATGACAAAAAAACGTTTACCAGTCGATGTTGACCGAGATAGGTTGGAAGTATGTAAATCTCACCTAGCGACTAATGATTGTTATGTAACAAAATTCCTTATTATTTATTTGCAGCGTCATTTATCCGATAATGAATTCCATACACTATTTCGAATGTCTCGAAACGCTTTTTATGCATTGCCTGAATGGCGTCGAATTGAAATAAAAAAACGTTTAAAATTATTCTAAATACGCATTTTATTTGTTTTTTTTTCCTTGTATAAATAATCATTCTTTTCAATTTTACACGTTTCGTGTGTCTGAGTGTGTTAGGCTTTAACGGCTGGTACCGTCAATAGAGAATGATATTTTTATTTCATAAGAAGATGCTTCGCGTGAACAGAACACACATCATTAGAAGAAAGCTTTTTGTCAGATTAGAAATCTCTCTCACATACAGAAAAACATTTTTTTGCCTCGATTTCCTTTTTTTCTATACAGTGATCTTTCTCTCTCTCTGTTTTGATAATAATTATCTCATCGTTTCTGTTTTTGAACCAAAGGCTAAACATGCGTTCGTTTTTTTTCATTTATTTGAGATGATAGCTTCTTCTATTTGATGTTACTGCTTTCAGATGTAAAACGATTTGTTTTTTTCTGGTTTTTCTGCTTTGTTTTTTTCCGTAAAGATTTTAACCCTTTTTTCTTGCGTGTATAACGACATGTGTGGCTTTTTCTTTTTTTGTATAAGTAAACCAACCAAAGCGATAAGCTTTTTACGGTTTTTGTTGTTGTTTTCATTTTGGAAGTGAAAGAATCAGGTGAGAAACAATAGTTAAATTGACACGATTATGGGCGGTTATGCACACATAGTAATCTTTGCGTCATATTTATAGGAATACGCATGCATTTTAACTAGTGCATATTAACGCGATGTTATAACGATCAATGATAAAAAAGTAAAATGTGGTCATAGTGAATTTCTTAAAATTTCTCATTTCTGCAAAATCCAAAATTATTCCTATGATCATATTTTCTCATCTTTCCAACAATCTTCACTTCTGTTCGATTATTTCGCAGCTTTTCTTTCAACTTTCGGCGTATAAAATCTATTGGCGCAATCTTCTACTGATTTTTTGCCGATGAAAATATTTTTAAATAATTAACCCGTACAACAGCGTTAAATTCTGAATGAAATGTATAGTTCTGTGCAATATTACGTTAAAGAGTTATACAGCGAACGCTTGCATAAAAGCGGCTAAATAATAGAACAGAAGTGAAAAAGACTATTGGAGAGGTGAGAAAATACGATCATAGGAATAATTTTGGATGAAAAAATGAGAAAGTTTAAGAACATTTTCAGAAACCTGGAAGGTTTGACTGGAAACCTGTCATTAATTCAAACAAGGTTCACATGTGACTTTAACTAGTGGCATAATTAGCACATTTTTAATTGTTTGTACTATAGGGACAACAATAAATAGAACTTTTTAAAATACTGAATGATCCTCATAACACCAACTACAGAAAAGTTTAATCTATTCTTTAAAACGTATATATAATGTGGATTTCTGCAAATTATCGTTACACGCTTTTCAATTGAATGATTTGTTGATCTGTAAGTCGTGGTTTATAATTGTTCTTTATTTTGGTATTATCAGTTCAATAGTACTCGATATTTTTCCTCTAGCCCTGGAGTATCATGAATTTAGAAATTATATAAGCACTTTGTGTGTCGATTCTAATCTCTGAATATGATGTTTGCCCTTAGATACAGTAGGCATTAATATTTCATCAGATGAATAAAATGGTGAAAGCAAAAAGTAAAAGAAAGTAAACAAAACGCTTTTGAAGAAGAATCATCATTTAGATCACCAATAACCATAGTCTGATAAATAAGCTGTTTATGTTATGTTATTGATGTGGTGGTAATATAACTGATCCTTTCTTTGGATGTCCAGCTAAGCTTGAAGTTATCTTTCAACAGTTTCACACTGTTCAGTCATTTTCACTTTACATTCGCGATGTCTAGGATCTCAATCTTTACTATGCCGAAACTAAAATTTTAGTTCGAAATCCAACTGCATCTTAACATAGACCATAATGTTTCGAGGATCATATCTATTTTCATTTGACAATCACAGTTAATAAAATTATAAATTGAACTTAAAACGGATGTATGTGGTCTGGAAATTTTTTTTTGAATTCAATGACATAATTGTGCAAACAACTAAGTAGTTCATATTATATGTCATTTGTTTCGTTGAAAGGCATATTTACTTAGAAGGAAAAAAAATGTTATTTGCTGTGTATATACACACTTGGAACTTTCGATTGATAGCTAAACGATGATGCCATTTTTTAATAAATTCTCTCGTTCAAACATTTTCCATAAAAAAGATTGACAAAATCATTTTCTTTTCTATTCGACACTCATATAAGAACAGACTTATTGTCAAATATTGTACATTTTTATACCTTTATATCATATTAAGAAAATATTTTATTCTTATTCAATCTTTTTCACAGAATATCAAGTCACGTATTTGTTGATAATTACTCTGTTGTCGAAATGTCTCTTGACTTTGCCTTCAGGCTACCTTTTACGATATAGAGTTTTCTCTATTTTTTTCCAAATGGTATATGACAGTGAGCTCATTAAGAAAAAGACAAAAAGGAAATTGACTTTAACCTTTTGTATTAATACGCTTCATTAATACGACATTTTGTAATTCGCAAGGTTGAAGGCAAAAAACTTGATGTGAGAACTTTAAGGATTGACGATTCTATTGCATGTATTCAACAGCTTATGCTTTTCCACTCGATTAACTAATTTTTCATCTGTACAGCATTAGACACTCTAAAAAATAATGTGCTACATGTGTTCCAAACGGCGACACAGTAGTCTACGACACAGGAATGGGTTTGTGACACATTGTAAAAATTGTCCAAAGTTCATTTTTTCCCCTATTTTTAAGTTTTTTTAGAAACCGCTTTGAGTGGTCTGTGGACCGGTGAAAAAAAGTCTCCTATTTCGTGCACTTTTCTTGCTTTGGAAAAATGCAATTGATTGGAGGAATTTCTACAGAAATAGAGTTGTAAATCCAGATTCTCAAATTTGTTTCTCTTCAGTTGTGGATTCTTCCTATCATTACTGAGGTATTTGCAAAAAAGCGCTCTCTGTAATGTAGAATACGAGATATCTCAGTAACGGTAGGAAGAATCCACAAAACAAAAACAGATTTCGGAATCTTGATCTACAGCTTTATTTCTGTAGAACTTTCATCCAATCAATTGCGTTTTTCCAACGCACGAAATAAGAGACTTTTTTCGCCGATCCAAAGACTAGAGAAGCTGCATGCTCTGAGTCTCTGAGTCAAAGAGAAAACTTTTTGTCGTCTTAAAGTGTTGTGTTTCTAGCTCATCAAAAACGACGTTACATGTTTGGAAGTCTAGCCCTATTATTGTATCAGTCATAGTTTCTCCAAAACACAAAGGACTAACCATCTGACAGTGATGTGATTTGTAGCTAATATACTAGTAAAACAAAATTTTCTTCACCATCCGTTAACTGGAATCAAAATTGAAAATTGAAGTTGTTTACGAGTGTTCCTACCTCTTTTATTTTCAGAATTTCCATTTTCGAGTTAGATGTGGTACAGTATACAGTTAAGTGTCCTCTATATAATGAGATGCCTCTCCACTCTCTATGATGTTTCCTTTCCGAGTTATGCATTTTTTAAGATGGGCCACCGGAAATTTAAATCCATCATGTTGATGCTGGATCTCCAGTAGCCCATCTTAAAAAATGCATAACTCGGAAAGGAAACATCATAGAGAGTGGAGAGGCGTCTCATTATATAGAGGACACTTAACTGTATACTGTACCACATCTAACTCGAAAATGGAAATTTTGAAAAAAAAGAGCGAGGAATACTCGTAAACAAATTCACTTTTGTATTTAAGATCACAGAGAAGGAAAACCGTTTTTACAAGTTTGAACAGCCTTGTGTATCAGTTATTTTTATATGTAGTAACATTCAAAAATAGCCGTAAATGGCCGTAACCTGACGTAATTTGGCCGTAATCCTATACTCCGTAACAGTGCAGTCGTAAACAACCTTTTACGACCGTAGTGGATCTGTATATGCGCGTTTACAGTGACAGTATTACGGAAATCGATTTGATGGCCGTTTACGGGCCGTGTTGAATCATCTTGGTATATCTAGACGATTCACTGATCTGTAGATCTTCCAGTATCTGATATGTATTCGACACTGTCTCGTATCTATGGTAAATTTTTAAAGTCTAAACTAATGTAACGTAAATTATGAAGAAAATTTTTTAGACGGCTAATCGCTAATACAGACCTCTTCTTAGAATCTAACCGTGCGTACCTTTATATATTTTCAAGAAAAAAGGATATGGTTTTTTTAGAAAATAAAATAATTTTTCTGTATAATATATCCTTCTTTAAAAACAATAAATCTTTTTTTAACATGCTA
This sequence comes from Didymodactylos carnosus, assembly GCA_905250885.1. Lineage (NCBI taxonomy): Eukaryota > Metazoa > Rotifera > Eurotatoria > Philodinida > Philodinidae > Didymodactylos > Didymodactylos carnosus. Next base: position 34,168 of record CAJNOQ010000420.1, on the reverse strand, counting down.
TATATCAGTCGTAGATAAGAAAAATTTTCGAGATTAGTTTTGCATATCTAATTCATGCACAATTGATCACTTGTTACTTTTGCACTAAATTTTCTATATGGAATGACTTTTATGTTTTTTCTGGATCATTTATGATTTTATCCTTCATTAAATGAATATAAACAAAGGTATCCACAGTTAGATTGGAAGAAGAGGTCTATATTCTCATTCTACAGAGAAGCATTTCATATCTGAAGAAACTTTAGAGAATAACTATAGTCTGAGGTGATCTATAAAATGGCAATCTCAAAAAGACTTCATTTTTAATTATTTTTGATATTTCTAAGGCGGAACTTCAGCAATACTCTCAAGAAACACCTAGGGGCAATAACGAATATCAAATCAGTGATCAGCGCCGTTGATAGTATCGTGTTTTCCATACAAAAAAACGATTAGCTGTCTAAACATTTTTTTTCGTGAATATAATATTAGAGTCGAAAGTGGCGTACAAAACCAACTGAAGTATTTTGACGAATGAAAAAAAAATAGATCCAAGATTATCTTTATGCTATAGATCTGTTGTAAAAATTGCTGCCTAATAGATCATGTCCTTTCCATTGAAACTCTTCCTCGACTAAAACATAGTTGATAAAAAAATGATTCTGAGAGGAACAGAGTGAACAAAAAATAGCGAATTGTAGAACTCAACGAAAACAGTCAGTCGCTAATCCTACATATAATGAAAGTCAGAGTCTTGAAACTGAATTTTGCTCCTCGGTTGTGTTGCTGATATCAGATTTGTTTGCAAATGAACCCTTTTCCATGATGCTTATTCTCAAGTCATCACAAAATATTATAAACCAAAAATAATTATTTTCTAAAAACGGGTCTACGAAAGATGCGCACGACAAAAGTCGGACACAGAATGATGCGCATGGAAACTTGCGCACAGCGAATGTTACGCACGGGTAGGTTGCGTACATATTATAAAATTCTTGTTTATGCTTCAGAGGATAATAAATAAACAAAGGAACAAGAAATAGAATAGTAGTTATTGTCTGTTAAAAAACTTAAGCACGTTACTATGGGTTTTCCGAACTGGAAAATCTGTTAACAAAAATACGCGTCTTCGATTTTTTCAATCTTTTAATCACGTTTATCAGATAACATTCATCATATCCTGAGGTTTCCAACTCGTTCTGATGTTTTTTGAGTGAACAGAGAATATTTTAATATCAAGTGAAGACAGTTTAGAAACTCAAATTCTGATAAAGCTCCGTTTTCACCCCATTTTTGAATTATTTTCTCAAAACAAACATTGCTATCAGATTCAACATGGACAATTACGCATGTTTCATCCAATCTCAAGACTAATTGAAACACTGGATACCAGTCCTAAGGAAATTGGATACTAGGCCCGAATCACTGAAAATTAGGATCTCGCTTGAGAACACTTTGGATTATCTGTTCATGAACAAAACTGAAAGTATTCGTACGTGAAGTTTTTGAGCTATGAGTTGGTTTTCTGAAGATCCCTTTAAAATCTTACTGTAAGAGCATATTTTCGAATTAATATCTGTTATAAAAATGTACTCCAAAGTCTCTTCTTTTGAATGGTGAAAATCCAAACTCTCTACCATATTTCTTCCTCAAGATATTTAAAAAGTAGTCGCGTGCCTTATTTTTTTAAGATACAATAATTACTATTCTGTTACCTGTTCCTTTGTTTATTTATTATCCTTTGAAGTATAAATAAGGATTTTATATTTCGTGTGCAACCTACTCGTGCGTAACATTCGCTGTGCGCATCTTTCGGGATCCCCAAAAACATTAATCTTTGAAAAAGTCACCGTATTTTCGCACTAACGAGGAAACATCCTAAGATGCCGGACTCAGTTTTGACTCATTTATACCTCAATCGATAGAGCATGTCGAGATGGTTATAAGCCTAAAAGGGTTCGTGCCCATGACTCTTCCGTCAATATCAGACGAAATGAATGAATTGTTTGTTGTTCATATTTATCTCAAAAATGAATGTGACATAATTAAAGATTTAAAATTGCGAAGAAAAAGAAGTATTAGTAAATGCTACTATTTAGCGTTACAATTTAGAATTGTTTTGTACCGTAAAACAAAGTACAAAGTCGCTTCAAGCAACATATCCGAAACGTCAAGAGGACGAATAAATACCAAAGTATTAATGAAATTATTGACGAAGAACATCAGAAGCGTTCTGCATGTTTCAGCATTTATGAAATTCCCAAATTTCGATACACAAAACGGTTCAAACATCTCAAAAACACGTTGAAGTTCGTCGTATTTCTCTAAGTTGTGTGAGATAGAACTATCACTCGAAACAATCGTTAATTTCTGTGATACAGGCCACTTATTAGAATATTATAACACAATAGCAAAAATGAAAACGCTGAAGCTAATACAGGTTCGAAAGGGTATTTAACAAATTTATGATTTCAAAGTAGATCTACCATATGTCCTTATTGGCAGGGATTGATCGCGTTATTTCATTTCATCATTTATGGGTGCGTATTACGAAGTTTTGATCCTCAATCAGATCAAAGATTTTTCTTATTTACTGTATGATTTGATTGTTAAACACCTACTGGAAACTGATTCTTGGAGTGAAGCTGGGTCACCGGAGAATAGTATTATAATGTATATCCTGGACTAACTTTTCCGCAATGATCAACAGACTATTTATAAAACCCACACAAACACTGACCTTTTGAAATGCTTTTTTTGTGTTTACTTGTGTATTTTTTTCTGTTTCTCATCCTACACCGGAAACGGTAACGGGTCTAACTAACTAACTGCTTTTAGGACGTGATTTTGTATGGGAATTAACATGTACGAATGATGTATGTTAACAATCGAAAATATTATGATTTTTAGTCGCCCAAAACAATAATAAGGCGTAATTAAAATAAAGATACTTTTTCTCTTCGATTTTCGGCGGAATACTAACTTTGTAGTTGTTCTCTATTATTGTTATTTTCTCGATATTGTCCGGTCCAAAACGTTATCTCATTGTTTTATCATAGCATCTATACTTGTTTTGATAAAATTATGCAAAGAGAGAAAAAACATCAGTTTCTGTTTCTAGAACTGCTGTTAAACTAAACGATTTTTACCCCATTTGAACGAAAGCAATTGAGGTGTCTTATTAGAACTTTTTAATACTTTATAAGCAAGAAGCTGCCTAATTCTAAATATCTTTTATTGTGTGCTATATTCACGAATTAATTTTCAACAATAAACATAAACAATTTTAATGAAGAACAACAACATCAACAACAACAATAATAAATAAGTATACTAAATACAAACAGAAAGTGAAATTAACAACACCATCCACTACTTTTCGATGTTTCTTTTCCATTCATACCATGCGCCATTTTTACCATCTCATTTAACGAATCTTTTCCACTTTTAATACTTGTTTCTTTATCAATAAGTGCTTGAGCACATGCCATAAATGCTAGTTCAACATTTTGTCCTGTTTTTGCGCTTGTTTCCAAAAAACTAACTTCGAAATCTCTAGCCAAACGTTCCCCAGCCTCTTTAGATACCACACGCTGTGATTTATCAATTTTATTTCCAATTAACATTATGATTACATCATCGTGCGCAAATTCCTTTATTTCACTTAACCAAACGCTTATATTTTCAAATGATGAATAACTTGTGACATCATAAAGTAACAATAAGGCGTGGGCATCACGATAATATGAATGTGTAACACTACGAAATCGTTCTTGACCAGCCTAAATATAGGTTATAGTTAATACTTTTTATTTTCTTCAACACTTCAAGAAAATTTATGGTGTTATTACTTTCAATCTCCTGTTTATGCTCTTAAACAACTAGGCCGTACCATTTTTTGTTTTATTCTTTTTAATTGCAGACTTGTTTTCAAGGATAAATGAATCTATTAGAAATTATTATAATGTTGAAAGAAACTTTATTTTTCAAGTAAAAATAATCCAAAAGGAGACACTTATGTTTGAAAGTCTTATAAGGAGAATTATAACAGTCATATGAACTTGGAAATTTGAATAGTCTTAAAGTACCTTGTTACCATTACTTTTGTAATATTGAATTGTATCCTAATTGCTAAAACCCACATAATCTCATAAAATTCTACTTACCGTATCAAATATTTGCAATTTAATCTTTTTTTCTCCCAACGTAACAATTTTGTTTCTAAAGTCAATTCCTACTGTTGCTATAAAACTACCAGCTAAAAACGTTCCGTCTTTGAAACGCACAAGTAAACATGTTTTCCCTGTATGAAAAAAAAGTCAATCAATATTATATTCAATCAGTTTTATGCTTCACCTTAGACTTACCAACACCTGAATCTCCCAATAACATAACTTTGAACTGATTATGTATATCGTTCGATCCGTTGATGCTACTACTAGTTATACTATTCGGTAACGCTGTACCTTGTTGAGCTATGGATGTTGTCGTGTGCGATTGTGGATCTGTCGCACCTAGATCATTTTTATCAACTGTTGTGGTCGTTGTTGTTGTGTTTCTAGATGTTAATATTGGATCCTGATGAATTGGTCCAGTATAAACTGACCAAGTATTTTCACCGTACGCATTTGAATTTGCTATCGGATTCGATAAAGGATTTGACGGACTGGTATTAATTTTAAGATCTTGATTTTGCTGCATATTCATAACTTAAAAATTTTTGTTAATATATTAAACAGGTAAAACATTGTTAACTCTAGAATAAAAAAGATTAAAAAGCGATGAAATTCATTGAAAAATTCGCATCGATATCATTTAATATATTCAAAAATCAAAGTATAAATATAATTCTTTACACAACGCAGAATGTGATAAACAGTCGAATGGTTATCTTTTGTAAAGTATCTTCACGATCTGAACATATGTCTAATTCACGTTAAACGTAAGCCTTTATCTGTCTACCTCTGCTGAACTCATTTAAAAATTACCATCTGTGATGAATAGATTAGAAACGTCTTCTCTGTGATGAACAGTACTGTACGTGTTAAAAAATAAGTATCTTGAAATTTTCTTTCGAATATTCTATTATGAGTTATTTTTGTCAGGCACATTCTAGTTTTAATTTAATCCCTCCAGAAGTTGCATACTTATCCTCTCATTAGAATATAAATCTCTGAAGTGTTACTCGGCAGAAATTTTTATGACACGCGCATTACTTAATTATATTTAACGGCTGGCCCACCAAACATTACCCTCTTCCTGGGTCTTTATAACCTTTTTCTCTTACATTTGTAGAACTCACAATTATTTACAAAAAAGATGCAATTTGAAATTCTCTCCAAGAACCAAATGAAGTATTTTGTTACAAAATGATAAAGTAAATAATTACACGAAAAATATGCAGAAGTTTTAGAGTGATGAACTTTCTACCCTAACATATACCTTAATATCTAAAATATTGTTTATGAACGAGTTATGAGACTTTTACGCAATAGTGTAAAATGCTTGCACGAACACGATAACTAAAGTAAAACTGGTGTAAAAAAGAAAACAAATTTTCATTTAAGTAATTGATCTATGAAAATATTTTGATTGTAAATAACATATAGGACTTTTTAAGCATTACATAGATAACTCGATTTTTTTTATATATCTCAAACCGCAAAGAATTAGGATATAATATTGGAAAAAAACTCGATTTTAGATGAGAAAGTTCATCTCTCTGAAATTTCTTCATATTTTTCGTATAACTACTTACTTTTTTATTTTGTAATAAAATACTTCATTTGATTTTTGTAGATGTAAGGGAAAACAGTTATGGAAAGGGAAAAATGTTTGGTAGATCACCATTAGGCTACTAGTTATCCATATTTTTAAAAATATTTTAAATACAAATTCATTTAATTTTAATCTTTACTAACTAACATAAAACAGTGTTAACAATTTTCAAGAAAACATGGAATTGAATTTGTTTTCGATCGTACCTGCCAGACAATTTTTTGTCGAGATATAGATTTACAACTAAATTTATGACTATCTGGATATATAGATACAATAGCAATAATTGCTGCTCTATAGTGATACATTCAGAAAAAAAAGAGAGAAAAGAAGAAAGCAAAGGTATATATATATATAAAATTTTCTCTACTCTTCTTCTTTTGCGCTGGTTCTGGCGCACCTCTTGCAGTCTATTTGAACTTGTTTGAAATATCACTTAACATGACAAAGGAAGAAGAAGGAAAGGAAAACTATGAAACTCTCCATAAAGAAAAACAAGTTGTTCTTTCGATTTGGTTTTCAACAAAAAGCAAAAAAAAATAAGTGAAGAGAAAGAAAACGGAATCTGAATTAAATAAGGAAAATAATAATGATGATAAATGCATACTGTGTATGTGTGTGTGAGGGAGAGAGAGAGAGAGACAATTATAGTTGCAGAGTTTATCAAGGAAAGACATATGGATAATAACAAGAATAGAAAAAAAAAGAAGCATGATTACAACTTTTTCTCGCGTTATAGAAATTTAAAAAAAGAATGCCAGGAAAGTAAAAAATATGTGAAAGAATTCTATCATAGTAATCTTTATTTTTTTCTGAATAAGAAAATATTTCTTAATTGAACAATACTCTATGATGAGTAGTGAACATGCTTAGTTTTTTTTTTTCTGAAAAGTAGTTTTTTGTTTGTTTTTTTCACCCAGTATGAAACGAATAGAGAAAAAAATAATAAATTTTTTTCTTCCAATGTAGATAGACTCCCTCAATACTTTATGATCGAGTATGATGAAATGATTGCCTGCCACAATGTTTTAATGATGTTTTTTTCGTTTCCGTTTTTTTCTTTTGTATATGAATTCTGATTCAGATTATTTTTTAAACGAAAAAATGAAAATAACAGGATATGTAAGCGAAAGTGACACATTGGAAAAAGTTATATTGTGCTGCTATACGGATGATAAAAAAAAAAGAAAAGGACAAGCAAGATAAAGTCAAATACACATTCTTAATCAATTCTGTATAATTGTAAAAGTCCCTGAAGTGCCAATGACTAGTAGTTTATGTTGAAGTGATAAGTCTTTTCGAAGTACTGACAGTTGATTGAATACCTCGTAAACGGTGAAAAAATAAGAAAGAAGTCGATTCAATGACGAATGCGTCCATGATTAATGCAGAATTCAACAGACGTTCGCTCTCTTTTTTTTCTCTTTCTTCTTCTAACAATAGACTTAGATATTTTTCTAAAATTCTTTATCTGTCATTTGAATGACACTTATCATCTGTTTTCTTTTCTATCAAGTATTTATTGTATACATGTATGTATATACAAAACACTTTTCATTCTGATTTTTTGAAAACATTTACTATTTACATGTTAAGAATCTCTTACACTCTCAAAAACTTAACATTCGCTAACTAATATATTCTCTAAAATCTTTTTTTTCAGAAGAGAAGAAAAAAAATAGTTTTACACTAATTGATTAAATCAAAATGATGAATAGAAAACGATGTGTCAGTCAAAACGAACAGCGAACATTTATTTATGTTAACACTTTGTTTAAGTTTATACATAAATATTATGCAATAATTATTCGAATATACAAATAAAAAATTTAGAGAAAATTTCAGTGTAGAATTATATTCTTATTCATAAAATGAATAATTTCAACGATTCGATGAGAGAGCTATACAGTTCTCGAATCAATTTACGGAATACAGGATACTAGTAGCAGTTTGTTTTAAATGTTCAGAACTGTTTTAAATCGTACATCATCAATAAAATCATGAACTCAAACAAAATGACCTTCGTTTACACTTTCCATTAAGCTTTAACTTTCATAGATCAAATTATTTTTGGCAGTACTGTGAATGTGTTTAGAATAATCAAAAACAACTATAATGGGTTATTTTATTCATTCATCCATCCATCAACTGTATTGAAAAGATCAAAACGTGTTTCGACTATAAAAAGAGGTTTTTTCTGCTTTTGGTGGATGGATCTCATTCATTTATTTATTTATTCTCATTACTTCACCTCGAGGCTAGTTATCTTAATTTGTTGCTCTAGAATCATAAAAACGAGGCAAAAATCCATTCATTTCCGTTCGTTAAGAGAGACATCTTCATAGAGATAAATATACAAAATAATAAACTCGTTTTTTTTTTATCATCCTTCTTTCTTTTTCGATCCTTTGTCTACCGGTAATGTGTAGAAAAACTTTCAAGTGCAAAAATCATCATGTATTTTGTGCTATTATTCAGTATAATACTAGTTAACTATAAGTAGGACAGCCAAACTTTATTCAAAGCTACTGACGATAGTGTGTATGAGCTAAAAATAAATGCTGTTAGATGGACGGTTAATGTAGAACTGAAAAAAGGAAAAAAAAAGTGGTTGTGAGCGGATATGAAAATTAAAATGCATTTTTCAAATTTTTGACATTCTATTTCCGTAAAATATGCGTAAAAATGAAAATATTGTGTTGAAGTGCCATATTGCTACAGTTTTGTTGAATTCTTTAAATACAACATTTATTGAGAAGAAAACAAATCTATTTTATTGCGTTAAAACATGGAAAATATTATAGTTATTAAAAAAATACTAACTCTTCGTAAGAAACGACCGCTTCATTGTAAGATGCGGAGAATTCGAAAATTAAGTAGAAAAAAATGTTGCCTTTTTTGTCACAAATTTGATAGAGCTGGTCGAGTCATCTGGAAGAGTATCATTTTTAAGATTTTGAAAACGATTTTCATATAAAAAATGAAAATCGTTAAAATACTGAAATTTTCAAATCAGATTAAATTTAATGAAATTTCTGAAAATAATCAAAATTTCGATCTTTACTCTATAAAAAAAGATTAATATGGCAGAGCCTGCACATTCAGTTCCAGAAGGCAAAATTCTCACGAGCAGACCTGCACAGGTCTGCTCGTGACAGACCCCGGTAGACCCGCAGCAGACACTGCCACATACGTATGCTGCATTTTCTGCAGAAGTTTAAGCTGCGGGTCTACCAGGGTCTATCACAAGCAGACTTGCACAGGTCTGCTCGTGAGAATTTTGCCTGCTGGAACTGAATGTGCAGGCTCTGCCATATTAATCTTTTTTTATAGGATATGAACCTTTTTAATTTTCAAAGCCACTTTATCGATTCTCCATGTTAAATTGAGTATAGAAAACTGAACTTAATAAAATTAACATAAAAAATTATCAAAAAATTCGGCAAACACGAGCACAACTGGTGAAAAGTCCACCTTGTACCGTTCATTTAAACCAACATACCTATGAGAAAAGAATTACAGAATCGTTTTAGATCATTTTTTCCATAAAAGGCTCGACTGAGAAATTCTTAAGCTCCCCTCTTCCCGTCAATAAAAGTCGATATTGAGCTAAGTATGTCATCAGATAGCCCACAGTATTTATTATCAGTATCCAATGTTATTTGACCCTCATCGAAGGGTTATGGAGGTTTTTAGAAAACTTTTCTGAAAATCTTGAAAAACTGACTTTTCGAAAAAGTTTTACTTTCGATTAAAAAGTCAATCGAAAGCTACTTTTAGTAATACCAGGAAATAGAGCAAACCTTTATGATCAAAATGAGATATCTCCCAGCTCTGAATGATGTTCTAATCAAGAGTTATGAGAGTTTTACTGGAAGCCCTAAAACTTGTATCAGATACTGGCGCACTCATGTCTCGAAAGCGACTTTCATCATAACACCATTTCGTAGCTTCAAGCTTTCTCGGTAACAAAACAGAGCAGGAAGCTCGGGAAGGTCTTAAATTGTAGCTGACACATGTAGTTAGAGGCTAATAGAGCCTAGTTTTTGATATTCGGTCTAGATTTCTGATTAGAATAACATCTTTACAAGAGTTAATAACACTTTTTCGAATTTTGACTTTTGATGCGGATCATTAATTTGAAAAGAAAAATATCAAAAATCCGGCTCTATTAGCCGCTAGCCAGATGTATTTTCGTCAATTTAAGATCACCCCGAGCTCTACACAAACGTCTCGTAACTGAGAAATCTTGATTGCGAAATTCTGATTAAAATGAGACATCTCCCAGCGCTACACGATCTTTTATTATAGAATTCACAAGAAAAGTCCTAAATTCATCTTTCCTTCTCCTCTCTGTAGCTCTAAGGTGACAATAAACATTTAGGGCGTTTCTTGTAAATTCTATAACTTTGCAAAGAAAGGTCGTGCAGAGCTGGGAGACGTCGTATTTTAATCAGAATTTCGCGGGCTACAGCCGTGAGTTATTTAGAAAAACTCCTGAGGATTTTTCGAGATTTCTGGAAAACCAGTTTTCCAGAAACAGGTTAGGAAAGGCCTATGGGGAAAAACGGCTCTTATATTCGGAATCAGCATGGATCATTTCTAAAAATTTCATTAAATTTAATCTGATTTGAAAATTTCAGTATTTTAACATTTTTTTATATGGAAATCGTTTTCAAAACCTTAAAAATGCTACTTTTCTATGTAACTCGACCAGCTCTATCAAATTTGTGACAAAAAAAGGGGAACATTTTTTTCTACTTAATTTTCGAATTCTCCGCATCTTAGTACATTTCTTTTAACACATTGCGTTATCTAAGAAGAAAAGGTAATTTAATATTGATAACTAATATGGGCAAAAAGAGAATGCACATAATTAGTTTTAAAGTATCTCGAGTTACAGAAGAGATTACGACCTGAAGTTTTTGCCAATTGAAAGTCAATACCTAACATCATCTTTTCTCAAATAAAATGATCTGGAAAGTTGCTGAGTAAGGAAGATTTTTCAGAAGACCTTTAGATACCATCTTGTAGCTCATCAACTGGAGGCAGTCAGAGATTCATTTTTTCATATGAGTGAATTACCAATACCCCTCTCTTCAAAATGAAATTTTAGCGAGACCTTCATTTTCGGTAGTTTCTGCGTGGCGAGAGATTTCCATAGGGCACAAGACAGGGAGTGTTCTTAATGGTGAACTACTAGATATGGATGGAACATTGGTTATCATTACCGTCGAGTCCCGTGGCATCGTGTTCTTTCAGAACTATTGGAAATCAAAATCCTATGTAAAAGAAATTTATACTATTCACGTTTCAAAAGCAGCTTTCATTATTACTATTTCTGCGTACAATGTTTCAGTTGTTATCCTGAAAGAAACTGTATAATTTTCTGCCATGATGTATGCTAGCCCAATGTTCGCTAGTCTGGCTTATTAGTTCTTTAACTTGTTTCTAATGGACGTTAGACATTAGATTTATTTTCCCAAGTATGCCTGACATAAAGGCGACTGTGAAAGAAAAACACTTATTGTAATACTGTTCATTAGTGGTTGTGCATTTATCAAGCAAGCAAGATGAGAATGTGCTCCACTGTGCTCAGTCATGAATTCTAACTGTGTATATACAACGGACGAGAAGTCCTGTAATTTGAAATCCCGTTTGGAAAAAGATGGGGGCGATTATATGATGAAATCGGTCCATGCCTGAATTCCATTGACTAATCAAATGCTAGATGTAGAATGAAGAGGAGAGTATTTCTAGGTATTTACTAGACCTTATAACCACTCTCAGATAAAAATTGGATGAATCAAATTTAATTAAATTTCTGCTCCATCTGATATATATTATAGATCGTATTTTTGGATCTTTCTCTCTCAGTTTCACAATTTCTCATGACTATCATATATCATTCGAAAGCTCTTTTTCTTCGCTATAATTCTGTATATCACATGTACAAAAATAGTAGTTCTGAGGTCAAATATATTTAGATATATTTAAGGCCATAGAAAATGATCTCCTACATACAAAAAGTCTCAGATATTCTATGTCAACATTTCTCATCCGGCCACTACAATAAATATACCGTTCCACAGAGAATTTGTCGAGCTACAATTTCATATATATAATATAGAGAAAAAAGTGTCCTTGGACACCTTAACATTAGAAATGTTTCTGTAAAGCCGTGACTATCCTATGTCAACATTTCTCATTACTACGGTAAATGTACCATTTGGAAATGTCTCATAACGTGTTATATAAACAGAACTAAAAGAAATCTGTCTACTAATTGGTGTACAAGTTGACCTGTATAATAAAAATAGCTTTTCAAGTTTTCAAACAATGTGCCGATGAGGGCTGAGCAAGACGGAAATTTTATCCTCAAAGCAGCCACAATTCATCCACCACTAATTACTCTAATTCAGTAACACATTTTGCAGAATGTTGCCAAAACCAACAGAATTTTGCTAAATGCTCGAGTATATCACCGACAAAAAAATAAAGTTCGTGTACGTATCATTCAAAACAATCACAAATTAAATTTGAATGAGCCATGTATATTGGCATACGAGAGAAATGAAATTAAAAGGTTAACAAAAGAGACACTAATGACGCACGAACAAAAAAAGTTAGCCTACAATCAGTTCGACAAGTTCTATCTAACCATGTGTAAATTGTCGAGAAAAAAGTAGTATGGAAGGTTTGAATTACGGGCGCCTTATATATTTTTCTATTTTTCTGTTTACTTTTTATCCTTCTATCTAGGATATATAACCATCTCTTTCTTCGAAATTCAACAGTCATATTAGTCTGACGATTATACGGTGAAATATTGAAAGCTCGCTTTTTATGTAAAATGATTTTACTGAAAAGTTTTTCAATTATATTAAATATACTTAGTTTTATGAAAAGAAACGTGAAAAGCCAAAAAAAAATGTCAATATACGCCACTACTTTTCAGAAAATCCTAAAAAGCTTTCAAAAACTCCTGGTTTTCTAGAGATCTCTTAGAAAATCGACGGATGAAACTTTTGTAACTTTACCATAGGATAGAGCATAGCTGAAAACCTAAGTACTTTTGATACATAATTAATACTTTATGATTGTTTTGTAATATACGTTCACGTGTTCAAGCCAAAAATACACACTGTACAGTAGCATGGTGGTGATATGTACCCAGAGACTGAACCATTCACCATTATCTATTGAAAAAAATCATAAAAAATCGACACTTTTTAGAAAACAAAAAAAACATGTAAAAAATCATCTATCAACATGTAACAAAATTATCATCTACAGGTTATTACAAAATATATACAAAATGGAAAAAATTTGTCAAAAAAACCGTTAATAGAACAAAACACACACATACGTATGTCAAATATGTTGATTTGAAGTCATATGATTATCAACGTTTTGTAGCACATTGGATAATTGAGATTTTTCATAGGCAACAAGTGAACTCAATTGACGTACTTCTTGTTCAAGCTAGAGTAAACAACAAGAGAACAATAAAAACAAATGACAATGAATAAATATTTGTAACGTTTACATTATGGGTATTGTTTTGGTCAGATGCACTTTGTACATTAGCTAATTGAACTTTCAATCGTCTAAAAATATAATAATTAAAAGCAAAAGTTTCTTGACTGCATCTTTTCAATTGCTTGCTTGCTACATGATCAAATATTTTTGCAAAAGCTCTCAATCAATTTTTCTGCCCCGAAAGTTGATATTTTTTCCAATAACATCGACATTTAGCTATGCTGTACTGTAAAACATTTAATCGGCTTACTTTAGTTTTTCCTTGTTTTGTAAATAAAGTTCAAGACGTTCTTTAATTTGTAAGAGATTTTTTTTCTCATTTGTTTTAAACGACGTTGTAATATCAGGTGTCTTTTTACGATGTGTATAAGATGTAAATTCGTATTTACTATTTGTTGTCGGTTGAACAGAATATGGTCGATGTAATTGTTGCTGTTGTAATGTTTTTCTTGTTGGCGCTGTTGGACGAGAAGATATTGGTTCATCATCATTATGCAAATGATTTAGTTCAAACGCAGATGGTGGTAGGAGAAGAACATCGGATAATGACGAATGACGTTGATGAGGATCAAAATCTAATAAACGAGCCGATGTTATTGTATTATTATTTTCACTGGATTTTGGTTGTTTAAATGTGACAAATGGTGAATGAACAGAATGTGGAAGAGATACATGTTGTTGATCATTTATATTTGTCGACGACGATAAAACTTGTCTCAATGGTGATTGAAAATTGTCTTGACTACTACGAAAAAAAAACCGACAAATAGTTTATATGTATTATAGTGACAAATCTTTACATACTTTTTTGATATTATTTTTATTGGACTATGTGCGGTAGTAGTGGCGGTGGTAATTGTTTCTACAGTATGAAATGATTCTGATAAAAATGGGGGCTTTCGCGGTCTAGGTCGATTGACAATCCTGTTAAAGAACAATTATTAGAGATACTTTAACAAACATACTACGACAGATAATCATACTTTGGGGGACTGTTATCAAATCGAACGAGCGCTAAAGCTGTTTTAGCTGTCGTCGTTGTATGATGTTTATTAATGTGACTAATATTTAAGGAATAAGTAATATGTTTTCGTTTTACAGCATCTTTTACATAATTTTTCCATTTAGAATAATATTTCCATGCCAATGCATTACGATCATGATAAAGCTAGAACAAAAGCCATCACTTTGTACAAAAATACTCTACTATAATCTTCCTAAATGTTCACTTACAAAAACTTGTTTATGAATAAAGTTTGCTTGTCGTCTCTGTCTTGTATGATCAGTATAAATAAGAAATTTTCTTAGTGAGTCACGTATCAATTCTTCATAACGAATTCGCGTTGCTTGAACATATCGATCTTTCTTACGTTTACGTTCATTGACATACAACAACCATTGAACAAAAAACTATACAAACGAAAAAAATCACTTATTTGGTATACCACCTCACTCTCTCTAAATTCTTACTCGTTTCTGTAGTTGAATCGACCAAAATAAGAGTGCATTTTGTTTTTTTTGTTCCATTAATCGTTCGTTGTTATATAAATATTTCCATTGATAATAATATCGACCTGTTAAACGCATACGATCAAACCATAATGCTTGACGCTCCAGTAACTAAAACAATAAAAAAAACAAAATGTACCATAACAGTGTTCCATTAGTGGCTTTAAGTCTTACTTTCAAACGCATATCAGAATTATGTTGTTCTTTCCATTGTTGAAAATATCGTGCAAGAATTTTCTTTACATTATGTGTTTGTGCTCGATTCGAAAATAGTCTCTCACGAAGATGTTCATCGCGTAGTTGTTTCCAATGAGTATAAACTTGATACATTCGACCTTGAAAGAAAAATAACGAACCATAAACATTTTCAAGTAAAATTAATAGAATAATTTCTTACGTAAATTTTGTTGATATAAATATTCATGAAGTTTCGTTTCATTATCCGTATCTTTGACAATTTGATTAATAATTTCTCTATTCCATGCCAATAGTATCTTTGTATAGAAAACAAATTGATATTATCATATTCATTTTTCGATATATTACATACTTTTCGTTTTAACAATCGATTATAATGATCAATAGCTAAATTAATTTGTTCACGTTCAAAATGTTCATCATCAACATTCATCTTCCATAAACGAAATATATATCGAATATTTTCTCGTTGACATCGTTGAAATTTTTCATTAACAATTAACATTCTTTGTTTACGTATAAAAGTTATTTGTTTCCAATAATCATAAATTTCTCGTCCTTTATGTTCGAGATAAAATTGATTTGCTTGTACATATTTTTGTTTCATATAGCGACAATGAATAATATACTAAATGATACGATCAAATATATCTATTTTTTGACTTATTTGAATTAAATTAAAAAGACATACCAATTTCCATGAATCGAGTACTTGTCGTTCAATTGTATGATAATAAAATTGAATTGCTATTCGTTCTAAACGTTGTTCATTGTGTACTTCTTCAATAATAGCACGCCATTTTACCCATGCAGAACGAATAAGATATTTAAAATAGTATCTTTCAGCTACAACCTGAATATAAAAAAAAAATTTAAAATTACCTTTTTAACAGTAAAAGTTTTTACCTCATGTTGATTCTCAATTAATTTCACTTGAGCTCTATATAACCACGTACGAAAATAATTCGAACGCATTGTTTTCTCTTGATGAATGATTGCCTTTAGAAAAGAAA
This sequence comes from Didymodactylos carnosus, assembly GCA_905250885.1. Classification (NCBI taxonomy): domain Eukaryota; kingdom Metazoa; phylum Rotifera; class Eurotatoria; order Philodinida; family Philodinidae; genus Didymodactylos; species Didymodactylos carnosus. Next base: position 18,149 of record CAJNOQ010000420.1, on the reverse strand, counting down.
CAAGATTTTATTATCATATTATATATCAGACGTTGAATATGGATTTCGTTTTTATAAATAACATCCAAAACTTACATACCAGTCTCCAATTTAATCGAAACCATTGATGTGTTTGAGTTGTTTGAGACCAATGATTATAATATAACTTTAATCGACGATTTCTAAAAGGAAATGTACAATATTTCAATTTAAGATGTCATTGAACGTTTCTTGTATGCGGCCATTCCACGTAAGAGTTTATCCGAGTGAGCAAAATCGAAAGCTTTTATTCAGTTACAAAGCTCCATGCTTTGTACATGGATCGATAGACCTCAATGAGATAGTAAATATCCTAAAAGGATTTTCCCTCATGGCTCTTGAAGACCCGGTTTTCTGGAAAGTCAGTTTTTCAATAAAAAATAGTCAAAGCTTTGTCTTAATGAGGCATAATTGTAGTCCGCACATTTTTTATTAAAATGAGACGTCTATCAGCTCTACATGACCTTTCTTTGCAAAGTTATAGAATTTACAAGAAAAGCTCTAAATTAATTTTTTCTTATTTCTGTAGCTTTGAGCTGACAATGAATATTTAGGGCTTCTCTTGTAAATTCTATAACTTTGCAAAGAAAGGTCATCTGGGGGACGTCTCATCTTAATCAGAAATGTGCGGGCTACAATTATGCCTCATTAAGAAAAGGTTTTGGCTATTTTTTTTATTGAGATTCGAAGGTGATGCAGTTCAGCCAAAAAAGTACAAAAAACGTGTAAGTCCGTTACGTTTTTTGCTTTGAAGATTTCTCGATGACCAAGCGCTGCTTTTTCCTCCGGTTTTCACTATAGGGAAGTTCGAAGTCCGAGCTGCAAAATCAGATATTATAATCCCATCGTGAGTGTAGATAATCGCTGAAGTTTTTACTTTTCGCGGATACTTCAAAGTTCACTTCTATTTTTTCTAAGTCCGTTACGCTAGGCATTTCGTCTCGCTTGCCGTAGCGTTCCAACGAAATCTATCCTTTTTTTCAACGTTGGTAGAGCTAAGTGTCTTGTACAATTCTGTAGTAGAAGCAAGCTCTTAAGTCCTTTTGCCTTTGAAGAAAACATCACGGACAGACAAAAAGAGTAAATCCGTTACATCTGAAATGGTCGTATGTACCTGTAATGATTAATAGCTTTTGTTTCAAGTAATTGTTCATATCTTTCTGCATTTATATTTGATCGTAATATTATAAAATATCTTCTTATCAGTTTAGAATTATGATAATTAATAGCCGCTTTCATTCGAGACTAAAACAAAAATATTACATACTGTTTACGAGCAAAAAATCAAGCTAACCTGTTCTTTTTTACAATAAGTTATATATCGACGCCACAAAAACCAATAGCGAATAGTAATTTTCATTGAATAGAAAGCTTCAGCTTTACGAAAATCACCTAATCTTAATAAATCTTCTCGTCGTTCAAGTCTATATTTCCATTCATTGTAATAAACACGTTCAAGCTAGAAGATAAATATCATATCATTTTTGAAAATATTCCCTAGAAATTGAATATAGAGAAATCTGAAATACTTTTATTATAGACGATAATATCCGATTTGTTTCTAATGTTTTAGCAGATTAGTTGTAAAACAGACAATCAAGATGAAATAAGCGATTATAATTGCAGCTGTTTTTAAATTTTTAATCATATTTATTTTTTTGTGATATTTCGACTTTAAACGACCATTCTCAAACAATTCTTTTCGTCATGTAAGAATGAAAAGGATAAAAAAGTCTAACATCGGTTACTTTTTTGCTATTGTTGTTAGATTCTTGTTTGAGAATGGCTGTCTAAGGTCGAAATATCACAAAAGAATAAATATGATTAAAAATTTCAAAACAGCTGCAATTATAATCGCTTATTGTCAAAAATCATTGCCCTTATACTCAGAAAATGTTAAAAATGAAATATATGCAAAGCATAGCAAACAATAGAAAAAATATTTTTCTCCTTAAGTTGCGATCTTGTTGAAAACGTACACTGTAAGCAAGATCAAAACTGAAGACAAAAAATGTATAGTATTATATTAGTAAATGATCTAAGATAGGGGGACTCTTACGACTGTAATATTATTTTAGACATGGAACAACTTACGGATCTTGCACGCTGTTTCATTGCTAACCAATTCAGACGTGATTTCATTCGACGTTTCTCAACATAATAACGTAACTGTTTAAATGATTCATGCTAAAAATAAAGAAATGAAAAAAAATGTCAGCATTTTTTATTAAATATTTGTTCTTACTACTAGTCGTCGTTGATAATACTGTTCAGCCATTTTTAATGTTTCTTTTTCTTCAGCTAATCCGAGAAGATCTATTGTATTAGATAAATAAGATTTATTCAATGATATGCTTTGTATGATTTCGACCTACGTGTTTTCCAATTGTTAAGTGCCCAACGTAGCAAAATTTTTCTCTGTAATTCATTTAAACGTTGCTGATTTTGATTTACCGTTAAATGTCGCACATAACATTGTCGCCAATTGGAATAATATTTTTCCACAAGATGATGTTGATAATATTTATATACACGATCTGAAATAAAACAAAAAACAAACAAGACAAATTGATATCTTGTTATGAAACAAAAGAAAAGGTTGAGGAAATAAAAAAATGTTTTACTTTTATGTGTATTTTTTCGTTTTCTATAATCAGCATATGTTAGCCAGGCATGAAAACAAACACGCTGTAATTGTTGACGATAATGACGATTAGCAAATAAATATTGTTGAGAATCTTTAAGTTTTCGAGATGTTTGAGTATGCCACAAATTATAGAACTAGAAAATGACAAGAATAGTAGAAAACTAACACTATAGTTCTAAATATATACTCGAGAAAGAATAAGATTTTTATAACGTTGATCAGCAATAGATAGATTTTGAACATATACACGACGTTTGTTAAATTGAATTTTCCATATTGTCCATGTATTTCTGCAAAACATACAAATAGAATCATCATTTTTTCTAACATACGTATAACTTCAATTTACATACAATGTTCGACGACGATTAATACACTGCAGTGCTATTTGATTCTGTTGATTTTTCACACGTCTCTCACTAGTATAATTAATCCATAGTCGAAGACAATGTTGAACTAGTCTTTGATCAGCTAGAAAAAAAAATAAAAAAAATAGTTGTCTATTTTCAAGTAATATAGAAATGTTCTTACCAAAATGTTTTGCTCGTAAATATTTTTCTGCATCAATCGATTCGATGCTCGTATTTTGTTTCCATGTACGATAAAATAATGTCAATAAATGTAAATTATAATGATATTCAGCTCGAATCATTAAACGCCACTCTTTTCTTGTTTCCCACCATTCATCTTTCCATATATTAAAATATTTTCGCATTAAATATTCATTATAGTATTGTTTCATCGGTTTTAATAACGTGCCAAATATTTTCTTTTGCCATAGATGAGAAAATTTTCTTGCTAGTACTTGTTCACGTAAATCATTAATAGATTTTGGTATTTTATTAACATCTTTTATTGGTGATGGTAAACGTTGATGTTGTCTCGCATTCGATATTGGTATACGACTTTTTTTCACTACTATTTGCCGTTCTACAATAAAATAAAATAAAAATAGTAATCGTTCGATTTTCTTATGAATCTTCTGTTGAAATCTATCTTTACTACTTTTTACCTTTTTTAAGTGAATTCAATTGTTTACTAGCTTCATTAAATGTACTCGTGACTGTAACCATATTTCGTCGTAGATCATCTACTTTTGTTTTCATAAATTTATTTAAATCATCTAGAATAACATTTTTTGATTGACCAATTCCATTTGTTACAGTAGTAATTGTAAATGGTTTTTTTTCTCCTCTGATCTGTAAACCACGTGTCGTAGGTACATATTCAATTTGTTTATCTGATAATAAATTTTGAAAATGTGTATCACTCGTAATATGATCAATATTTGTCGTATTATTACGTAACGGTAGAGAATAAGAAGCGTTTGTTTTCGGTATTAATAGATGATCTTTATCTTCGTCTTTTGTATTATGTCCATTTTCAATGGCTAACTGTTGTGGATGAAGATGTGTTTTTGTTGTTAAGTGATAAGGTAATCTTGGCGATGTGATAGCGAATCGAACAGACTTTTTACGAGGTGTAATTGATAATACTCCACGAACACTTTGTGATTGAGGTTCAATCATTATACAGCCAGATCATGTTCTCTTTGTTGGAGAACAGATAATAGAACTAAATAAATAAAAGATGAAATTTGAGAATGATTTTGAAGTATGCGAGTTCTATTAGAAAAAAATAAAAAATTCGAATGTCAATGAAAAATGATTACAGCTTAGATGAGAAAAAAGACCCCACCGTTTACACAGCATTTTACTTCGCAACAATTTTTAACAAACATAAAAATAAAATATCACTGTAATTCCGACAGAAAAGTACACATAGTACAGGACAGAATTACGCATAATTAAAAGCGTAGATATGTTTTGTTTCCGACTGCTTTTTTACGATTTACTGTAAAAATATAAACAACGTGAATAAACAAATGCTATTTGATATAAAAGAAAAAGGATGAGTGAATCATAATGTCACCAGCGAGTTAAAAACAATTTTATGTTGATATTTTCTTTTAAGACACATTTTTATTCGTTATTCTAAGGTTGATCGAAATATTGATAGTTTCTATAATTCTTTGAGTTTTACGTTTAAAACTACATAATTAAAAATTCTTGTATTCGGGAGTATGTGATAAATTACAAGATCTTTACAAATCACCAGTATGCTGTCAACGATAAATAGTCTTTTTAATGTATGATCCATCGTGTCTGTAATCAAAAACCATATTAATAAAAAAGATATTTCACATTATAAAGGATAAACAGCAGACGAATTTAAAACAAACTTTGGACAGTTTTGTTGATACTCTCTTAATCTATTAAATTTTATTGTGAAATTCATATCTTTAATTTTTCTATAATGTATAAAGGATCATACAATGCATGTTTTGGATTGAACAAATTTATTGATAAGTACTGTTTAATATTGACAGCAACTTTTATGAAGTTCACGAATTTCGTTTTCGTTTATTAATTCATAAAATGCAGTACTTTCAAATGTATCATAATAAATATATAAATACTCGCGTTCATTAGATATATTTTATCCGCTATTATTTTCTAGCGGTTGTCGCATAGGCAGGGAATAACGTATTGCGCGTGATTTCTGCTATACCAAAAATTACTTTTGACCCAAAGATAGGAATAACATTCGCCATCTGAAATGAGTACTGAAAAACCACATAATCAACCTTTGCTCATATTTAATCGAAATTACTTTGCTCTTCTACTAACTCCGTACAAAAGATTGTTGGAAATATTTGTTGAACTAACGGCAGATACTTCAACAGATTAAATTCTTCACTCCATTGAACTCTTCTACCACTGCTACTTCCACCTAACCTACTGCACCAGAAACAGAAAGCCGACAGGCCTATAGAAGAACATAACATCGATGAAGTATTAACTAATTAAATGACATTTTCCTGAGAGCGGGATACAATATCATATAACTGAATATAAAAGACTGTTATTTTTAGGTCTACCGTTTTTTGTCTCCAGGATATAGTCGGAAATACATGTGACCAATAAAATTTCTTATCAAACGGTTGCTACGCGATATAAACTGAGAAGATCTTTATTGAGAAATCTTTTATTTTGGATTTTTTTAATTTCTTTATTTATATGCTACAAAGGGAATACAAGTGGTTAATGTACAATTTTAGGCGATGTCAAAACGATGAGGTCGCTTGTTATCGCTCGTGTTGGAGCTGCTAAAGTTTATTAAGACAAAGCAGATTTTTCATACCAAACATTTTTAATTTTTTTTGGGATAAACTTAAATCACCTTATGAATATTTCTTTAATATCGACTCGAATGAGTGAGCTTTCGATTAGACCGGAAGTATTTTATCAAATGAGCGCGTGATGGGCTAATTACATGGAATCGACTACTTTCTGTGCGATCGTCTTTTTAGAATTTCTGAAAAGCTTCGTGTTCAATAAAAAGGCATTCTAAGAACTCTCTTTCTAGAATGTTTTGTTAGTGATTGATCTGACGAGGAGTCTAGCATCTTACACGATCTAGTTCTGTATAGAAAACATCGTGTTCTATCAGTTTGGGTGCCATTGAGTATTATAAGAATTTGTACCAAACTATCTGCATGTTCTGCTAATGTGGAGCTGACACTATGACTGCAATTTTTGCTTTTAGAATAATAGGCTTCTTACGAATAAAAAGAGGGTTAGTAAAGAAATCTCAAGAAACAAAAATGTTTAGCGAATGTTTTATATAAGCTTATTCAAAAGAGATATAAAAAACAATAGGTAATGAAAAATTTAATTAACTTAACCCAGTTAGAATTTTTATTAAATAATTAACACTACAATTAAATTAAACGAAAAAAAGATAGCAAAAAATATATATGTAAGACATTGTAATCACTATTTATGAAATTTTGATAAAGCATATAGTCTTATAGAGGCGGAACATATGCCAAATACGCCAACTTGTACATAAGTAAGACTATTTGCCCACAAATAGCCTCTTGGTAAATAATGAACTGCAACCATAAATTCACTCCCATCACGAATTGTTGCTAATACAGCTTTTCTGGCTGCTGTCCAAGGTATGAAATTCTTTTTTCTAGAAAAACCAACGGTGAATTTTCTTTAGAGAAGAAGAGATATCAGAGAATTAAGATGGGCGAGGCGGACAATATCTTCTATACTAATTGCTGAATGATTTTATGTTTTGAGAAGTATATGAAGGAAGAAGCAAATTTTATGAAGTTCTGAGAATAGCAAAATGATACTGAGACTCACTTTTCTTCTTTCTTTTCTTTATCAAGTCTTTGTTGTGTATAATATTGAAGAACAATATAAGCATTCCTAAAAACCCACAAGAGGAAGAAATTATCTCACAGACTATTGTTAATAAATGCCGATAACGAACCATACTGCCGATGTGAAAAGTGCCGATGTCCAAAAGAAGTTTGTATAGAATAGCCATAGATTTACATCAACATTTAACATTTTTACTTCGCCTAGCCATGCTATGTGTTCACTTGGATAATAGCAAAGCCAAGATATATAATGAATACATTTTAAAAAACGAACAAGAAAATTTTTTTCCTAGAAAATAAAATAAAAAGCAATGTTGTTCCCAGTACAGTCATTTGTTTTAGTGCATATACCCATGGTCTCAATTCATAGGTGAACATATCTCGTATGATCGAAATATCATCGTATAGACGTAAAACGACACGACAATCATCGAGTCGTTTATAGATGCGCTGTAAACTTTTGTGTAATTTACTTTTATTCGGATAAAATCCACTAAGTAGACAACAAAAATAAAGTGTAAATGTGATCGCCGCGTCTCGACCTTCGTAGCAATCCAAAATATCACATGCTTTTGTCACGATCTGAGACATATATGGCTACTCCTCTCTAGAAATAAATATAACATGTTCAGAAATAAATAAAAAATACTTTTAATATATTGGAAATTATTAAGGGTACCCTACCCCCTCTTTTTTGAAAGTCATGCATTTTTGAAGTTTTTCCTTCAAAGCCTAAAAGAACTCAATTTTTTAGTTTTATAAACCTTTCTCTCCATTTCTGTACATTGAAAATCTTTTTTTACATCTAGTCTGATAGAAGAAAGTGTTTTCTTCACAACCAGATGCTTTTCAGAATTTCCCAATGAATTTTCGTGGAGATATAAGCATAGCCACAAATGTCTTGAAAAAAGTGACCTATGTACAAAATGCGCTTTTCTCGAAAACTATTTTCTTGCTACCTGGCTTTATTGTGTCGCATTACGATCCCCATGAAATTTCATCCAATCGAATTAAATATTTTACCCGAGATACTCAAGACACTATTTTTGAACTGTATTTTAGACCTTTCTTTACCAAGTTATAGGGTCATAACCTGAAACAATAAAAAACCGAGTTTTCTGGAAAACTCGTGAACGGTAACAGTTAAAAACTTGAAATAAAAACAAAAACATGCTCTACTGAGTTTCCAATCAGTTCTGATACTATAAAGATTTAATGAGTTTTAGTTTTTATTTCACAGCATTTCTACGGAAAGCCCAAACAGAGAGGAGCGGCATCCGTAAGATTGAGACGTATCACAATTCTTAATGATACATATTTAACTTTTAACCACGTTCAAGCGTTCATTTCTATCAATGATTATAGTTAAACACTGAAAATGATGATCATACAGGTTCGTAGCTACCGTAAAAGCTCATTAATAATATTAAAAAGAATTTACAACTAACTAACTTACATTGAAGAAAATGCTACGCAAACGTCAAAAAAAATCATGCCCTTACTAAGGAATTTCCTCGAAATCAGTATTATCATTGATTGACTTTGTATAAGTAAGCTGAAACATTTCTTAAATAAAAGATCTATAGATAATATTATCAAATATCAGCTCAAAACAGTCGTGAAAATGTCGTCATTATAAAAAAATTTCAAATGAAAATTTTTGACTTTTTACGTTTAGAAAATCCACACATATTGTTAATTTTGCTTTCGAGAAGAATTTGAGAAAAACCACAGTGCTCAAATATCTGAGAAACAAAAGTACTTACTCCCATATATATAGTTCGTTGAGAGTATATAGTTTCTTCAGTCTTCAATAAATTTTTAAATTCTCGACGAACACAAAAAGATGAGGAACACATAAAGGCAGATATCGAAATGAATGAAGTGTTAGGATATGCTATGAGGAAAGGTATGATATTCTATTCGGTCTCTTTTGTGTTACTTACACTTATACCGATATAAAATTATGAGAGTATCGGAATCTAAGTTTCTTAAACGGATGCTTGTGTGGTAAGCTTAATTTCTTTGAGAGCGCAAAATTGTCATCAAGTCGGAATCCAATATTATAGGAACTTTTAGTATGAAAAGTCTTGCCAAATCTATAATTTTACTAAATAGTTTTTTTGCGATATGATTGAAAAAAGTTCAAATTGCTGTGCAAGATTCACCAAGGATTTTCACAAACACATTTTAGATCTATTTCATAAGACTCATATTTCAATCTGGAATCCATATGAAAAATAAACTTTCAACAGAATTTAGAATCGTCTTTCTCATATCTAACCAAGAGTAGAAAAATTAAATGACCAGCTTTTCGAAATAAGAATTTAAAGATATGAGTAGGAAATCTATTCGGCTTTGACATCATTTTTTTCCAAAAATCTGAATGATACTGAGTTCAGACAAAATTTTCCCTAATGTAGACGACTGGAACGGCCAAACACACCTAAAAAACTATAGTTTTGCTTAAGTTCTTTTGGTAGCTACGAAAAACAAAAATGTCATTTCAAGTCGATACATAATTTAAATTACGTTTTTAATCTACAATCGTGATAAATTTTAAAAATCAAGGTATTTGTCTATGAAAGAAACAGAATAAGTGAGAATATACGCACCAATATGTACGGTACACAAAAGAGAATTCGTGATTGTTGAAAAATTCTTAACTTTATTGTGTACTTTCAGCCTAGACTATGATTGTTTTCGAGTACCAATGACATATGAGTTTCTTAGCTGTTTGTTATATTGTTTCCCTGTGGTTTTTCCTTGATAAGTTTTTTCACTTTGTGCTTTGTGCATGCGTAAAGGATAATTGTTTTTTCTTTTCTTCTTTAGTCGTGTTAGAATATCTACGGCACATTACATTTTTCGTTTTCGTGTGTTATTTGAAAGAATAATATTTAGAAGAATAAACGAATCACACATATTGTACATATCATTTTTGGTTTTGAAGTGATTTACGGCGTGAGAATAAACAATGGATGGTGGTAGTGAGACAATAGTGTTGTAAAAAATGTCTGACGTAAATCTTGTATAACAAGTAATTATAATAAACAGATATCTTGTTTAATATAAATTGAATGACTTCTTATATTATCTAGAGCAAAAAATGTAAGACTGGTTAAGAGTAACGTTGAATAGCATAAATTATTCTGGATGCTTTCTTATCTTTAAATGTGCTGAATCAATTGTTCTTGAAAAACTGAACAAATTGGGCTTTCTTGACTACTGTTACAAGCAAAAACTCCACTGCTTCTACTTGGCACAATTACCTTTATTGTTATTATATTTTTTTCTTTTACTTTAACTACATTTTTTTATTTTATTTTTCGCTGTAATGATATACAAAAGATTTTTCAAAAAAAATACTTGACATTCGGTTTTTTTGCTGTTCTGTTCTCTTCCCATTTATATGTCATACAATATAGCATGAAATGAAGTAGTATATCTGATTATGGGCGTGCGCATTAAGAACCCTCCAGCATCTTTTTTTTTATACACCATGCGACTGATTCAAACGAAATTGCCGGACTTCTAAGATCGTGATTGAAAAGTGAGTTATAAGTATCGCCAAGATCAAATCGAAACTGCTTCGTCTTGGACAGATCCAGACACTTGAATATAAAAACTAACAAGTGCCGAAATTGTCTTACTTCCACTGACTGATTCTTTGACCGACGCTGGACTATCAAATGACTGCTTCATATGATCGGAGCCGGGGACATTGTTGTTCAAAAAGGCAGTAAACAATTTTTATTCATTAATCACAATTATGAACAGCAACTGTTCTTGTCTTCTCGACCCATATCTCGATGCCTCTCGATTCGATATGTATTTAATAAGAGGATTCAAACTTGTCATGAGGAAGTAATCGGTAGTTTCTGGGACGAGTCATTAATGCGTTTCTGGCTTAAATGTCCAAAACCAAATATCCAAATCCGGAATGGAAACTAAGGTGCCATCCGTGATTTCGGTGACTTCGGAAGCCAATTTGAAGTTACCGAAGTCAGTATTTTTTTCCTCGAAAAGGGACAATAAAATATTTCCTTTGCAATCAATGTGGACATTCTAGAGTTGTTGAGTATTGACGAAAAGATATTTCGGAAAGGTCATAAACTGTACCTACGGGAATTTTCTTCAAAGAAAATCTTCATTAAATTTGTATTAGATCGACAAGTTGTCTGAGTTCATAATCTTCCTATATTTCTTATATTTATGATAATGGTCCTATACTGTCCTATATTTCAAGCATTTATCCTATGCTTCCTATATTTGGGGGAGAAAGCGGAATTATGCTGAAATGAGTTGTATTTGATCGTGAAAAGACACATGTGCTTTCCTACACACATTGTCACTCGTTTCCGCAAAGAACACGTAACCCATTGTACGCATTATTTCTTGACTGTTGTATTTGTATGACTAAAGGGCTCTTTTTGGAAGAGAATAATCAGTATAAAACCGCTACAAAGTACATGATAAGATTTTAATTAAAACTTTCACACATCATCATTAGTAAAATGAACATGAATAAAAGATAACTAATTATATAGTCTGTAAGTGTGAGTATTAGACAAAGAAAGGAACAATTTTGCCAGTGGGAACAACGTGCTAGTAAAAGAATCTATTGAGATTGCGCTAGATATGTTATATAAACCAAAGAAAATAGCTGATATATCCTTCAGTCGATAACAAATGAAAAGACTACTAGAATTAGCCGTTTGTGATGCATCATTTAGATTTATGAGTAATTATTATGTGCAATCTGATGGAGTAGCAATGGGTTTACCACTTGTACCAATACTTGCAGACCTATTTATGCCAAAACTCGAAACTAAGTTAAACAGATTTTCTACCAATAAACCATTATTATGGCTTCGATACGTGGATGATATATTTCGCATATTCACAACAGAATATTAACCATCTTTTATCCTTTGTGTGTTTTTTGTGAGGTAAACTTCATTGTATAGGCATTTTCATCGATCTGAACACATATTCATATTCAATTTAGTCGATGATCTGCACAGAGATAGCCTCCATGGTACTCTGGTGTTTTTTTTACCATATTAAACTTCAGTTTAGTGAAAAGAGAAGTCCTATATAAATTCTTTTTTCAAATTCTATATTTTCAGGAAGGGTCGGTACGAACTTGGTCGACAACAGAAGCGTGCAGAATAGAGTCACATGGGGGAATTATGATAATTCTAAACATACTCACTGGAAATTAATTAGAACTAATTAATGCTAACGAATTTTTGAAAAATTTTTACATCAGTCGATAGATCTCTCAACTGTGTAATATCGATTTCTCCGATAAAAAATGATTTAACTGTGCAAAAAATAATTGAGAAGTTTCAAGCAGTTATCGTAAATATCTCATATGACTCTATATACAAGATTTGAACCAGAATTTTAACAGAATCTGTCGCAGGTTGTTGCAAAATATTAAAAGATTTTGCACAGAACATTTACAGAGTTCAACAATTTGTTGAACTTTCAATTTTGAAGACTTTTTGATTTACTTTGATAAAAAATGAAAATTGCCTTTTGAAATTGCCCTTTGATGGAAACATGAAAAAGTTCTGATACACGTGCATACACCTATGTCTTAAAGTGTGAGTCATTCGATCAAGCATGTTTTCATATTTGACGTTTTAATCTATTTTTCTCTCTCAAAATGTACAATTCGATTACATGTTACACATTTAATGATTATAGACTCGTGCGGTGCCTGTTTTTTAGGTATGTGTAGTCGAGTGAGCGAAGAAGAAAGTATATGTGTATAGATAATTGTCATATGATTCTCTGAATTAGGTACTAATTATAACAGTTGGACGTTTTTTTTATTCAATTTGATGTAACGGGCAAATGTTATTTTAAAATTTAGTAATCACATAGAAATGAAGCTATCGTTCATACAAAAGAAAAAATTAGAAAGGAATAAGATTAACGATGTGTTAATTAGAATAAAATTTGTCAGAAAGTATAACGTTGTTTTTCTGTACAAATTACATCTTTTATGATATAAATGTTAAAATAATCATGTTTGAAAGAAAATGATGTTTTCTTGAAAATACAGATCGAGCATGATGTATAATTTTTATGTGTTTGAAACAGTGATTTACTTTCTCCTCTTTATTATTATTATTATTATTATTATTATTATTATTATGTATCTTAAATTTTGGTTTACTACAATGTTATTAAGGTAAAGTATAAGCTACAAATATGCTTAACGGGATTTCTTAATTGTCCTCAGTCATAAAAAATACGTGTTTCGTTTGAAAAGTAACTCTTTCTCATAGTCCCCACTACATTATTATTATGAAGACAAATTTTTGCTTGGTACGAACGGGCGCGTATCTTGAATGATAACCACGCATTAACAGGGAAGTTTTAGAGAATTAATATTCTCTAAGTGATACAATTTCTTTTTCTTCCGTTACTCTAACGACGCAATTAATGATTATTCATATTCTAGATCGTTGTCCGCTTATTATGTTCCCGATGATATAGGTAAGTTTTCTGATAGCAGTACAATCTTCATCATTCATTTAAATAATTTTAAATATTCAGATTCATTAACAAATACTAAGTCAACATGTGATTGTGAAAATGGTGGTACATGTATTTTGGGTGCATTTTGTGCATGTCCAGTGTAAGATTCAGTAACATCGCATTGCATTCACGAACCATTATCTTCTAGTAATCTGATATTTTTCTTTTGTTTCTATTTTAGTGCTTATACTGGTCGATATTGTGACACACCTGTATACACTAGTTGTGCTATATTCAAAGAATATGATATAATTGAAACGGATTGTGTGTTGTGTATTTGTATCAACAGTTTATTAGTCTGCGATGTTCTTCCATTCGGTTTATGTCGTAAGTATTGATATTTTCTTAATTTCTATCTATTTAACTTCAATATTCTATTTTAGGTCATAAACGTGATAATAATCAACATTTATATCGTACAAAACTAATTGAAATTGCACTAAATTCCATACAACAACGTTTTTCTCAAATTCGTTCATTTATTTCAGCAGAGAAAAAAAATGTTTTCTACAATGGACGAAAGATTGATTTATTCGGTTACGAAATTATCGTTTCGAACGCAAATAGTTTATCAAGATGTTCGATTTTATTTGTGATTTGTACTGTCATACATTCATTTTTATCATGAAAGATAGCTCGAAAATTGCATTTTTTGGTGGACAATCGACTAATTTAACGTGTAACATACCCACTGCTTCTGGTTCCAAGATCTGTCCGTTAATTTTAATCGTTTGAGGGAGTATACTAGACGAGGACATCGCTCTATTGTGCTTCATCAGTTCTACAATTTATACGGAAGTATCATCTTTTATCAAGTAGAAATCACTCAGGCACAACTAAAGGATATGAGAACGTAATTTCATCTGTAATGATTATCATTTACCCACTTTAACTACTTTCTTAATCGAAGTGTAGCTACGACTCTTCCCTATCTACGACATAAGTCAAGTTAATTGACTCTTATTGGTCACTGGAATACGACAATCATCTAAATATATAGAGAGATACTTTCTGGAATTCTTTAGTCAAATAGTGTTTCTAGACTCAATTGTACGTTTTTCTGAGCAGAAACTCGTATTTCAAAATTGACGGTCAATCATAAAACCACTATTTCAGTAACCATTCGGCAGCCAACTTATTAAATTCCTCCTAGATGAAAACTAAACTGTATATATCTCTCGCATCAGAAGTAATCACAATTTGGTAAAAAAAATGAAAACGTTGTAATTGACTAATTATGCAGTCCAAAAGGCTTAAACTTAAGACTGATCAGCATTTAGTGAAAGTTAGGATCACATAAAATGAAAAGTTATGAGCTTTCGCGATCCTTGAGACCCTAGGCGAAATTTATTTGGATTATACTGGAAAAACACAAAAGTTGTAATAAGTAAGAAACTATTCGTCTGATATTTGAGATAAGATTGTATCATCTTAGTTTTGTTGTTGTGCCTTTGTAATTAACAGTTAGCGGATGATGGTTCAAGATATCTATCTATCTATATACAATATCACATTTTACTTCTATACATATTAAAACATTGGATGATTAATGGATAAGCCACAAAAAGCAGACAAGAATCATTTCCTTTTTTTTCGGGCAGATCCCTATAATTAGGAGACTCCGTTCTAAGCTTATACGATACAGAATTTTTCGCTCTACAAGACTGTCGAGTCGAATTGTCGAACAAAAAATGATAATTAAAACATCAACAGATACTCAAGATTCCTACTGCGACATTCCGAAGCGTAAAAAGTCCAACGCAAAATACAAGCAAACTTTCCGCTAAAATTCCACATATATCATAAAATTCTGCGCTAAATTCTGCTTTTCTGGTGTATGCAGCGTAATTTTAAAGCAAAGTCTCGCGTAGGAATTCTCACGTAAAAAAGAGTCCTTAGCGCGAAAATATTCAACTTTCTCCCTATTGATCGATTCTTACAAAGAAATCTGATAAGAAACTTATAAGGATTCACTACGACTCGTATAAGAATCTTATCAGATTCTTATTGAATCCTTACATAAGAAGTCCGCACGAAAGTGATAAGAATTTGATAAAAAGCAGATAAGGATCAGTTAAGAATCCTGTAAGAATTCGACAAGAAAAGGGCAAGAACTGGCAAAAACTTCCAGTGTTTTTTTTTCTTCTTTAGTTAGCTGTATAGTTTATTAGTGAGTGTGTAAGAGGTCGCGAGACATTTTCAAAATGATCAGTCTTACCTACCTTGAAGAAACTTTGAAAAAAATTTCAAGAAATCAGTGGTGCTTATATAATATGTGCTTCTGCAAAATAAAACGGTCACTGGCTTTTAGTAAGAATTTCATAAGAAAGTGATAAAGAAACGTCTTATAAGGTCATAGCTCATTCTTATTTAGATCTTACCTGATTCTCGTCGGATTCGTACGAAATTCTTGCCATTTTCGTGCGGACTTCTTATGTAAGAATCCGATAGGACTCGGTTATCCGAGTCCTTACCGGAGATTCTTACCGGAAATAACGAAAAATGTTTGTCTAGGGCTGTTCCGATTTCTGGCTTTGTGCATTTATCAACGAATATCCTCTGAAAAATTTTTGTGGTATAACTCACTAATCATGTAGACCTGTTCAGAATTAAATCCTCTCTTTGGAAATGCCAGAATAAAAAAAATTGAAACTAAGTTTCTATCCAAACGTTTGAAACGTCTTAATTACAGGTCAGCTCGATAGAAGACAAAATTCTCTATAGTTTGATCTGAAAGAAGTTGCTCTTGAGATCAGTTTGATGAGCGGAAACATTTTTTTGAAGAAGGAGAATAAGCCCGTTGCTGTAGGAACATTGAGCATGTGTTGATATTCTAAATATTACTCCGGAGGAAATCTTTTATTCCACAATCCAACTTGATAATTTTGTAGAAAATATGATAATTCTCCCGAAGGAAAGGAAATGATTTTGGTCCGTTTTTTACCACTAACCGTTACAATTAAATCTAAGTGTTTCAGAAAGGGCTATGCCATAGCATCTTATCGTAATGGCTGTTATTAACAGCCGCTGCTGCATCCGAATTTTCTTCGTTGACGTCAATAAATGAACTAGTTGCGATGGGAATGATTCTTAACTGGGCTGAGTTTATAATTAAAAATTCATGATCCAATATTCGCATATACGTCTATAAATTTTTATTGAAATTTTTTTAACAGTTTTTATATTGCGAAGTTTTACCTTTATGGCATTTAGTACAATGTAATGTTCTCTGTTATTTACATGAACATCTGTTATGTATCACAAATGCCAGCACATTTAAATGCGTCAAAAGGGCGGAAATCAGTATACAACTGACAAGCCTGTACAAATGTACGATGAGACAAAGTAGCAACATTCAGGGCATGAAGTTTAACAAAACAGAAACTAATACGATCATAAACAGTTTCTGATTGATATAAATCCTTACTTAAACCGTGTGCTGTTGCTACAAACGGTTAATATACATTAAACGGTATCCGATGATTCTGTACATGATGCAGTTTCTCATTCATTTGCTGATGGACAAGCTATCAACAATTGTCACAAACATAGATAAAAAAGAAAAACATTATCTTATTACTGCTGAAAAACAATTACATAAATATAACACAAATATACATAAACGATGAACAACTTATCAAATAAATGAGATATTTGAAATAAAAATATCAAACATAGATCGACAAATACTTCATCAACAGTTACTTCATTACCCAAGCATAAAAAAAATATCTAGTATCGCCGGATTCATCAAGATTACTAGATTTTTACTCGATTGCAACTATTGGGTAATGTCCGTGAAAATCTAGTAATCAGGCGATTGCTAGATTTCTTCTAGTTACAACTATCGATTTATCGACCGATAATCGATCGATTTAACTATTGCTAGTAGCACATGCAGACGCATCTAGTTAAAAGTCCCTTTTCCAACTAGTAATCTAGATGACAACTAGTAGTCATCCCATCCGATTACAGATAAAATGTATCTAGATTTTTCCTATAGGTGATTTTTGCTTGGGTACCTTGTAAAATAACTAACGTATGTCAATAAGATGATTCTGATATGAATTTATATGAAATAGCAAATAAATTAAAAATTAATATCAATCAGAAACTGTTTATGATCGTATTAGTTTCTGTTTTGTTGAACTTTGTGCCTTGAATGTTGCTACTTTGTCTCACATTCCATTTGTACAGGCTTGTCAGTTGTATACTGATTTCGTCTAGCCCAGTATATCAGTTTATATTGGAATGGCGACTAAAAATTTCAGGGTGACTTTTGACCCACCAACGGGATATATGTAGGTTTGTAGAGAAAGACTTCTTCTATCTAGCGGTGCATATATTATCAAATTCTGTTGCGTACCGTGAGAGAAAATTAAAGGTAATCCCTCTTTTTTTCGACTTGTTTAGAAATATTTTTGAGTTAGATATTATGCATTCTAGAGTAAAGTGTCCTCTACAAAATAAGATCGCTCCCAGCTCTCCAAGGCCTTCCGTTGAAGAGATACGAATTTTTTTAAAGTTTCTTACTTTACTCTGAAAAAGCCCTGGTTTTTTACTTTCGAAGCTTTTTTCTCTTTCATTCAGTACTTGAAGAGCTGGCATACATCTCATTTTTCAGAGTAAAGTAAGAAACTTTAAAAAAATTCGTATCTCTTCAACGGAAGGCCTTGGAGAGCTGGG
>CAJNOQ010000419.1:0-51480 GCA_905250885.1 Didymodactylos carnosus | reverse complement strand
AAAAAAAAAAACACCGCTAAAGGTTAAAAAATTTCAGAATATACTCAACCTTAGTAGAGCTACAAACTAGCGGAATCAGAATTAAATTTAAAAAAAAGAAATTGAGCACACTAGGTCTCTGCTATCGTGCAATGATTCCTAGAGGATATCCAGTTTGTCTGATCAGACACCTGAAAGTAAAAAAGTCACGTCTATACTGTTCAAAAATCAGTATAAACTCAGAAAGTTTCTAGAGACTCTCTGGAGACATTCCCCTCTAAATCTCTAAAACATTACTTATCACCTTAGTTTTTCTAACTTAGAAATTTTTCGAAGAATTAGTGGTCACTATATGCTCCATGACTTAGCAAAACAAAATGGTGATTATTTTAAAAAAATCTAGCTCTGATCTCGAACCTGACCAGCGTCTGTTTCTCAGAAAATACCAAGACTAGACAAAAAAAGTCAAGATCAGACCAATATTTACTGTTTGTCTGATCAGTAGAAAAAACAGACTATCTTGATCTGATCTTATGACTTGTTCTCACCTTGGAGAACAAGAAAAAACCCAGAAAACAGACACCTGTCAGTAAATAAGTCTTCATTCTGTTTTCAAGACCTGACAAACTGGACATCCTCTAGGGTATCCATCGCCCTGTAGTGACTACAGGTGATGAAATACAGGCAAATTCATGAGGTTCCATGGATTGGTCGGATCACAATTTTTGAAATATTCTATGAATTAAATCGCATCAAAGATCTGACCCTCATATCCGAGGCTGCGTATAAAAGATCGATCCGGAATAATCAATAATATAAACTTGCATTCATTTTCTATTATAAATTAGAATCATAAGAACAAAGTAAGCCTTCTTCTGAATCATGATATGATGATTTAATTATGTAATAATGTTTCACGCTTTATTACTAATGATACGTTTTTGTGAGTCAGAGATGGTCATCTGTGAAAATAAAGACAAAAAAGCGAAGATACAAGTAGTCCAAAGTCCTTATTCTTAACTATGAGTCATATTTTTTGTTAAAACACTCTCGTACCTATCTCTTGTATTTATTTTTTTCAGATAACATATTGTTGCAGAAATATTGTTCCAAAGCAGTATACAACCATCCACAATTATTAATTATAAATGTTGTAGTTTATAGTCAACAATTTGAAACTAAATAATAGAACGATGTTCATAAATGGACAGCTTTAACAAATATTTTGTTATTTTGAAAGATTGTTATATACCTGAAGCTTCTGTAATTATAAAACTATCAAGTGCAAAATCAGAAAAAATATAAAACATTTCTCATATAGTTTTTTTTCTTTGTTGCAGAAGTAAATGTTGCAGCATAGCAGAATTGATCGACAAGCTTAATTTTTTATCAAACAACGAATATCGCTAGCTTGACGCCACCGTTACTTTCGCGCTTTTTTCCTGACTACATAAAAAAATTATCTTTTAATTGAATCTCATCAATTTATTTTACTTTCTAATGGTACATGATTCTTATCTTTCTCTTTCACCTGTTATGATAATATAGAATTCTGAATGATTGATTATATTTGTTTCCATAAGAAAAATGGAATATTAAAATGGAATATAAAAAAAGGCATTAAAGTCAGATAGCATCTTCAAGAAAAACTGATGTAATTTAAAAAAATGTTTAAAAAAAGTTAAACATAAACATTAGGTTTCACCTATTAAACTGAAACAGGTAAATTTTGTTAATAAACAGCCGTTAACTCATCTTTAATTACATTGTTCGTTGGATGTTTCACTTTGAATTTCTTTCTGTTTTTTAATTTGCTATTATTTTTTGCAAATGCTTGCTGCATGTTGTTGATCATTCGACCGATTTTACTTGTTTTTAACCAAGATGAAACGGGTTTATGGTTTGTGGTATCTACTTCTTGAAATGACGCAAGGGCTGGGCATGAAGAGGAATATTTTTGTATTATTGATTTTGATATTGGCACTGGATGATGTAAACGTTGTGGATGTGGATGAATTGCATGGTACATTTGTTGAATTAAATTAAACTTTCTCTTTTTTTCTCTTGGTTGAGTGTCTGTAGGATAGCCGTTGACAGGTGGTGATGAGATTGTAGATCGAAATGGATAATTGGATGTGTTTAATTGATGCTGATTATTATCGATTTCGTTGTCATCCTGAAACGCATAATATTCGATAAGTTAACAAGAGCTGTATATTATGTTTTTTGCATGTTTATCACATTTGATGAGATTATACTATCGTATTTCTGAAGGAAAGTGTCTTTTGATATGAAATTTTGACCATTTTCAGGAAGAGTTTGGAATTGGGTTGAACAATTTTTAGTTGCCTATTTATTTACTTACGTCTTCATTTTTGTTTATGAATGTTTCAAAATAGACGACATTAACTGATGAAATACCATCGGTTGTGTTTTTTTCATTATCTTCATCCTTCACAGTTTGGTGCTGAGTAATAATATCCGGAATATGCACTGATCTTTCCTCTTGTGACTCTTCATTTATTGGTTTATCTTCTGTGATTTGCATTTCTTCATCATCGAGAGTACTAGCAATCAATTCAAATTTTGGTTCCAAAATCTAAATTGAGAAAGTGGTAATTATGCATTTGAAATTAGTTGGAGGGTGTATCAATGCAATAAAACTCACTTGTACATGCTCAGTATCCTCAATATACCCCGGCAAGTTGGTATCGAACGTCAATTCTGTTTGTTTAAGTTCATCGTTATAATTATTATCAGTTAGGTCAAATACTGATGCAAATGTAACAGATTTCTTTGAAATGGATCTTGAGAGTTCGGATATAGGTTGTTGTTGTTTAATAATTGATTGAGGTAATGGATATTGTTTGATATTTGCTAATGAATTTGATTCATGTTGCTGTTTTTTATGCCACGGAAATGTTGAAAATCCATGATGTCGCCGATGATGATGTCGATGTTTTGTAGTTGATTGCAATTCAAAATTGTCGGGATATGTACGAATTATTTTATGTTTAATAGGACGAATAACAGATGATGCAAAAGATTCATTTGGTCTATTAGATACAGCTGATTCATTGGCATCATCTAAGACCATTGAACTTACATTTTGATTAGACATGATTCCGGAAACAAAAGGAGAAGAACCGTTAATGTTTTTTTACAGAATATTAGTAATTCTAATAATATTAAACAAAATTCTAGTTGTAAAGATGTTTCCTATAGTGAAATTTGACTGCAGTGAGTATAGTAAAGAGAAAAGCATCAACTTATACCCTTATTAATGAATTTATATCCTAGTAAATTATTCTTACCGTATACAATGTTTTCTTCATATAACTATTAGTTCAAAGTACTAGAATGTTCCAAGTCAAGTTATTGTTAAATGTTCTTCGTTTTGCTTTGATAATTAACAAAAAAATCAAGAAAAATCGCCCGAGATACTAAGGTGTATACATGGACGTGTTTGGTAAAGTTATAAAACTGGATACCTTCGAATAAATGCCTTAAAGCAGTACTTTATGTTCAAACATCTTTTGTACTGAAGCAAGAACACCTCTGAGTCACATATTCTAGGTTGTTAGAATGTTGGTGTTGTTCTAGATGTGTGTGTATGTATGTATGTTGTAAATTTAACAAATTATGTTTAAAATGTCATACAATTAATTAAATATTTGCGATTTTCGGAAGATAAATCGCGTGATAGTTAGGCATGAACATTTTTGAATTTCATATCTGTTGTATTAGTATGATGTGTATTGCTAATAATACAAACAAATGCTATGAGTATTAGTAGAAGGACATAATGAATTAAGTTTTTCTATATCTATTGTCGATAGATATTATAATCAACATCGTACGTAGAAGTATGCGTCATATCATATCCTACGCGATTAGCATAGAGTAGAATATAGAATATTATTTACACTTCTGATCTCAGAAAATAACGCTACTAGATGATAAAATACTAATGAATTTCTTAGTATTCTCAAAAAAATGTTTACCTGATGATGTGATGTTACATAAATAATTTATTTGACTTATGTCGAAGTATACATATTAGCACAAGGTAAATAATTAATAATAGTTAAACTCGCGTGAAATTATTTGCTTTTCAATTTGTTTTGCTGTTATTATAATTTTGAATTAGTATTCTTACGCATATACATCAAAAAAGTTTCATTATTATCACCGCAGTCTTAATTATTAGAAAACAACGAAAATTTTCAATGTCTTCTGTTTTTTTACTTGTTGAATGTTTCTGTAAAAGAGTTTAAAAAAGTCAATCGGAAATATAGCAAATATTCAAAGTTCGACATCTATTCTACGTATGATATTTTTCTTCTAATTATAGAATTTTAAAGATGTCAACTGATACTCAGTTATGTAGAGCAGAAAAAAGAATTTATAGAGTTGTGATTACGTTAACAATTATTCAACATAAATAAATTTTATTTTTAGGATTTTTTGTTGAAATATTTATTTGAGATTAATAATGTACTTGTATTTCTTAAGAAGAAAGAAGATCACTCTACGTTCTTCTTATTGTGTAATATTGATCCTATGTCATAAGGTCCGACTAATAAAAATACGATTGATTCTCTTCTGTGTCAAACGTTTGATCGTGAACTCATATTGTTTAAGATTAATGAAAAAAAATCTCTTCTAATCTCAATTTTTTCATAGTTACGTTGCTCTTCTGCACATGCGTCTGAATAATTTTTTATCTTGTTTTCATTAAGACATCATTTTTTCACCTAAAAACATGGATTATTTATACTCATTGGACTCTTGAAAGAGTAATAATTCCTTATCATGATATCGTTTTATCGGTAGAACGATTTTAATGTCGCCATCCTAGCCGTGCTCATCACCCATTCAACCAAACGGACATTAGGAAGGTTTGAGCTAATACAGCATGCAAAGTTCTCTTTAAACCTTTAAACTTTATTGTTTCAATATATTAACTACTCATGTTTATGGCATGTTCTATTGCTCCCGACTCGCCTAATGTTCGTTCTGATGCAATAGTAGATACACAAGAATATGTAAAGTGTTTTATCATATTAGATTATTGTGTTGGCTGAGCAATGTAGATAATAAGTACATGATTAACTTTGAATTGAAAAGGCGAACTATGAAATTTATAGAAAGAAGACGATAATGGATGCTACATTTTCTAATGCGTTGTATGTTTCAGAATTTTAGTAAACGATTTCACATTTTTGTTCAATTTTAGATCGATGCTGACCAGCTTTGTAATGGGGTATTGCTAAAAGACGCGAACACTCACAAACACCCACGAACACCCACAAATTAAAATCTGAGTTAGCCAATCGATAGAGCTCGTCGAGCTGAGTATAGCAACGCCTAACGAACACCCAAAAAAGTTTTTATAGTTTCGCTTTTTAAGCATACATTTTGAATGAACACCCACGAACACAAAGAAGAAAGGGTAAGAATACCCAAAAAAGTGCGCCAAATTCATCTTCAGATTATTCTGGGTTGAGGGTGTGGTGTGGGTGTGGGGGTGAGGGTGAGGTACTGGTAGGGTCACCCACATCTCACTCTCAGCCCACAATAATCTGAAGATGAATTTGGCGCACTTTTTTGGGTATTCTTACCCTTTCTTCTTTGTGTTCGTGGGTGTTCGTGGATGTTCGTGGATGTTCATTCAAAATGTATACTTAAAAGGCGAAACTATAAAAACTTTTTTGGGTGTTCGTTAGGCGTTGCTATACTCAGCTCGACGACCTCTATCGATTGGCTAACTCAGTTTTTAATTTGGGTGTTCGTGGGTGTTCGCGTCTTTTAGCAATACCCTTTGTAATGTGTTTAATTGTCGATAATCGTCAACAGCAAAGAATATAAAAAGGAGATATATGGGCGAGTATACAAGTATTTCCGTTGATTGTTTTCTACGTTAATTAGTTTTTTTCACAAAAAAGGAAGAAAAATATAATTTTCGCTATATGTAGGATTTACTTTCGACTAATTATTTTGATGAAGAGAAATAACAAATAAGATTTATTTTCTAAAGAAGAATATCACTAAGCCAAAAAGGAGATCTGTGCAATGTTTTGATGGTCATGGAAAATATCTCATACCATTAGCTTTCAAAGAAGCTGGAATATCACTTTTATCAATTTTGTGCACTATGGTCTTAAAAATTGTATTAAATTATTGAAAATTTATCAAATAAGCTACAGTTTAACAGTTAATTATGAATATATTTGAATCTTTTTACTGCATGTGATGGTGCACCTGGTTGAGAAATATTTATTTTCAAAAAACATTTCTTTCTGAGAAAATATTATCTTTTTATCAATAAATTACTCACAATGTTTGAATACACTGGTATTCTAAGTGGAACTCCTAAGACCCCCCTTTTTGTGTGTACCCTGATGAGATCTTTCCGCCGTACAAGGTAACTGATCAAGCTGATTCCGAATATGTAAAAATCAGAAATACCGCTTCTCTAAAAAAAATCAACAAAGTTCGATATGCTTTTTATGACATTATTTTTCACTAATCGCTCTTTTATAAGAAAGTTTGAATAAGATAAGCCTCGGGAAAATGATTTCTACTTCATTATGTGTTTTACCCATTTAAACACACATTATCTCTGACTATCATGACTCGAAGAGAAAGCCGGAAAGTCATGGTAGTCAAAAAGAGTTTTTCTAGTTGCTGAATATAAAAGACAAAATGATTTGTTAAACGTCATAGATGTCATAATCTATTAGTTAAGTCTGTTCTCTGCTACACGACTGTACTTACTCGTCGTTGTTGTTGCAGATGTTGTAGCTGTAGTCGTTGTAGCAGTACTAGTTGTCGCTGAATGAATAAAACAGAGAAAAACCGGTTTACGGCACTCATTCATCTAAAGGGATTGTCGCATTAGAAGATCCCGGTCTTCTAAGCTATCCTGAGTGTTAAAGATTTCAGAAGGGTCTTGTGTTGTGTCCCAAAAAAACGTTTCACCCAAAATATCGTTTTGTTGTCAGTACAACTGACGTTCTTTTCTAAAAAATCTTAGAAATGGGGGTCTTCTATTTTGTGAGGGTCTTCTAATGTGACAATCCCTTTAATTAGCACTAAATTTCACTCTCTTGTGACTTATCCATCTAAATAAATACATCTTCGTCGATTCGTATAGTCATAAACAAATGCTGCATGGTACCATTTATTTAATACAATTATTATATTACCTGGTGTATCATCTGCATAAAATCCAAAACATAAAACACGATTACGTATATTTATGAACAGACATTGATCTGTACTCGATGACAGATATTGACCAAACAAACAATAATCCAAAGCTGATTTTGCTGTCCAATAAAACCAAAATTTTACAGTAAACGATTGCTGATATAAATTAATAATTGAAATAGATGTTAAATATTGTGAATTATTGTACAGAAAACTAACGGTCTTATTAACATATTCAGTAGTAACAAATGAATTATACGATCCATTAACTGTATTATTATTACCACTTGAATCAGTTAATACAGAATCAAATGTATAAAATGCATTCATGATGTATTCACAATTGTTGTACTTATACATGATGATGAACATATTTGAACTGGTTCTGCTTTTAGTAGTTGTCGTAGTCGTGGTTGTGCCTAAAGGAGAGGCGGATAAATTATCAATATGAATATACAACTTATAGACTTGATCCCAAATATTCCATAAAGAATTGGATAAAAAGTTAAACGTAAACCTCATAGTCTATTAGTTCTACATAGTTAAGTCTGTTCTCTGCTTCACGACTGCACTTACTCGTTGTCGTTGTTGTTGCAGATGTCGTAGTTGTAGCCGTTGTAGCAGTACTAGTTATCGCTGAATGAATAAAACAGAGAAAAACCTAGTTTTGAAACGAAAAGTCTTCTATTCCAGCGAAAAGTGATGTATCATGTCACATCCGACATAGTGAACAATTTCATCTAAGTATGGTTTATCTATTATACAACCAATATAAAAGTCTATCAATAGCATTCTTCTGTAAGTTTCCAGATGCGTTCTTTTCAATTCATGTGCTTTACAAAACTGAAAGTACCAAAATTGAAAGCACTGTTATAAAAGTTTTTTTAGGAATTAGTGTTTTCAGAAAACTATCAGTCTAAGAGCGACTATATTTTCGGATAAAACAGTTAGCGTATTTTTTTTCCGTCGACATAAAGAAAACTTTTTTACAACCCGACTGATGGGTTCAATTTTAAATTATACGAGCTTGTTTCAAAACGGGTTTTTATTTTTCACTTGTGGCTGCTAGTTTTTATAAAATTTCCCTATGTGAATTTCCAACAAATTCTAGCAGTACAGAAACAAAAAAATTTTGTGCAATTGAACAGACCGTACTTTTAAGTCTAACAAGAAAGCGCGCTTTCAGTTTTTTTGCCCATTGTATACTGTGTCTGTCAAATCTACACATGTTGTACAGTATGTTGGACTGAAAAGGATATGTGAAAGTCTTCGATCTTGATCTTATATCTTTTGAGCTTTAGCAGGTCGACATTTCACCGTTTCTTTCTTCGCTTGAAAAGAAAGAGTCTCCAAAACGTAAATTTGGTTTTTTCTTCTTCTCCTCATTGGTATCTTTTTCTGTGAGATTGATACGGATTCCAACTGACTGGCCAGATCAAATTCTCAACCCTGATTTCTTTTGGTCGCATACAGTGTATGACGGCGGAAGTTCATATCAGAGTTCCCAGATCCTCAGGTGAGAAATGCGGAATAAAAATCTCAGAATGCGGAAACTTGCGGAAAATTTTTCTCAGAATGCGGACAAAAAGCGGAAACACATTTTCATGGTCTAACTTCATTCGTTTTCACGCACAATCACAGAGTTGCCTGCTGGTGTGCCATAATCGACGCGATTTTCTGCCGTATTGGCATTGATTGTGGTGCCTGAGCTGGCAACTCTGCCGGCACAGAGTCAAAAAAATGTTTTCTTTAGCACTTTGTGGTTTTATTCAATAAAACACAAGAGAAAAACAAACAGAAATGTAAGTCCCGATTTTAGTTGACACGTTGTTGACTGTATATTTTTGATTAGAATCAATAAGTTTAAGCAGATCTTGCGTTGATAAGAAATAATTATAAATTTCAGTGCATGATAACGATGAGTTCAAGCGAATTTTTAACTCAACTGCAATCATTTCTATCGACATACGATTTCTTTTATCGTTAAATAGATGTTTCATGGAAGAAAATGCACTTTCGACGTATGAATTACTGCACGGAATGGAAAATATAAACGAAACTAATTTGTGAACGTTTGGAGATGGTGTTGGTTTGACAATAGGATGAGAAAGAGAATCCTCAATAAATAGACATTCTTTTTTAAATGTTATACGTAAACAGGGGAAAAACAGCTAAAGCAGACAATTCTCAAAATGCGGACAAATAGCGGACAGTGGACAAAATGCGGAAAAAACTCCAAAATGCGGAATTTGTCCGTAAAATGCGGACCATCTGGGAAGTCTGGTCTCCTCTCTCTTTTTGCTCTCTACTCGTCTTTCACTGCAGTGAATGCAGGTAAAATCTTCTCTCCTGCAGGGAGTGCAGGCAGGAAAACATTCTTCTTTATCTGCCGGCCGTTAGTGGAAAATTTTTTCATTCACCTGCAAACTGTAACCTGCCTGCACTGCCTGCAGGTTTCAGGTAGTTTACAATGCAGGTGATCAGCTCTGATGCACAATATGTTTCTGAAAGAAAACAATTTATTTTTCACGATTAGTTCGAGAATAAACTTGAATAATATTGCAAGCATTTTTTTCATATTATATTGTTACACTAGTGCATGTTCATAAATAAATAACCAGAAAGTGCTATGTTTAACAATATCCATTTTTGCATTAATAATAATGGTTTCGAACTATTGCATAAATCAGTTCCACAACACAACACTCGAGCATCGCTTGTTGATTGCGACACGCAATTAAATGAAGTACCGCGGGCGATCACAGTGCCGCTAGGAACACGCATGACGGTTTTCTAAAACAAGAAAAGAAGACAGAGTTTAATAATGCTTTAGATATTTACGTAGTAAATAAGTGTTGCTTCTGGTCGTTACACAAAGGTATAAAAGAGACAATAGCCAAATATCAAGTGTAGAACTTTGTGAATAGACTACAATTATCTACAACATCTCCTCCTTCATTTAAGTCCACTAAATACCCCACAAAATTTTCAGCAGATATACAAGAAAGTCTAGTGCCTTTCTTTCCTACAAATAATGAGTTATGTTTGATTACTTTGATTCATTTAGAGGAAGTGATCGAAACAGTGACTTCTGTTCTCGCCACAAAGATGACAGGTTCATCTTGACAACAAATCTAATTCTGATTTGACAGCTTGCCATCCTCTGTTATCGAAACCGGTGGTTAACCGCCATTTTTCGTCCGGTTTCGACAACATGGGATGTGACGATTATTCCCTTCATAGTTTGCTCTTTGCACCTGTTCTTGCGCTTTTCCCATTGATAATAAATAGAGATAATATCTGAAAGATCCTTTGATCCGATCTGTTATTTGAAATACTTTTCAGTCATCGGTGCTCTTGATCTTGATCGCAAGTAGGTAATTGTCGGTACTTCGGTACCGGTACCAGTACTATTTTCGCTGTACCGACTGCATAGGTACTTTCGGTACGGTTTCAATGGTTGGTACTGAACGCTCGATACCATGCAAGTACTGGTACCGACAATTACCTAGTCGCAAGTCTTTCGTTTCAAAAACAATTGAGATTACAGAATCAATGTAAACATGGACGCTTTCTATGAAAATCTTGAAGAATGATTCCAGTAGAAAGGTGGAAACAATTGAAGACAATGTTTTCGTTGTCATTATTTAGAACGAAACGCTGTTCACACAAAGGATTACTCAGAAGCTGAAAGCTGATTTTGTAGACGCCTTTCGACTGTGAACTGTGAATCATGCCACACTTGACTCACGAGCAGATACATTTGGAAAGGTTGCTTGATCTCAAAAAAAAATCCAACTGAAACTAATAACGACTGAGTAATTCTGAAAATTCAATTTATCGAGATCAATATTTTCATTACTAAACTCGATTGAAATAAACTCTCTATAACAGGGAACAGCTAGCTGTTTTTAATCTTTGAATACGCTCATCCATCGCCTGTTTTGAGATTCTTACTTGTCTTTCATAAACGTTTTTACTCGAAATGAGAGAATAGTTCAAATCCATGAAGAGTTCAACATCTTTGAGAAGTATCGCCCTATACTTGCTGGTGTATGCTGATACTAGGGGGGATACTATCGACTGCCATATGCGAGAAAGTTCCGAAATAGTTCGCCAATCCAGAAGGGAACCTAACATACAATCGTCTTGTATCTGCCAATCAACGCCTGTAAGATACTCTAACCGATGAAATTTTTCTCAATGGCTTCAATTACATAAGAAAGACTTGTAAATATTCTATTTCGTCGCTTCTCGCCGAACGGAACTGTACCGCTTCTCTTTGTTCCTTACCATACAAGACGCTCCATAATTCACGTTCGTTATCGTAGTAACGTAGGGAAAACCGGAATTAAATGGATCAGGGCAGTCAGTACAGAGATAACATTGAATTGCCGTAGAAGTGTGTATAACTAAAATATGAAAGAAAATACAATTGTTGTTATTTTTCAGTACCTCAGTTTTAGCTGACAATAACTTTCGTGTTGTTTTATATAACTTATGAGAAGTATTTTAATATGATCTTACTTTGGAATAAAAGAACAGGAATTAGCAGAAAACTGATCATTGTCAATACCCTGTGTGTGTGTTTTTTTCTTTGACAAGTATGTCTCTATTACTCTATTCGAAAACTTCTTCTGAAATTTTACTAAATAAATATGAAAAAAATGTATGAATCAATTTTTTTTTATTTCAATTGGAAGGTATGATAATAGTCAAATATATTATATATTTTTTGTATACATACATTTATTAATTTATTTAACAAAGGATAATTATACTATTTTCAATAGTCTGCTATCGATATTCAACCTTCACTTTATTAAATAGAATATGACGTGATCTATTCTAAATATTATTAATTTAACATATCTATCAAATTAAATAGACTAACAGAATTCCTTCTTGAACACTTTTCTCTTGTCGAAAGTCCTTAATGAAACAACTTGAAACGTCTAGTATCATTGGCCAATTGTTCAATGATCGATATGTGTATGATATGGATCCGCTTTTAACAAAGAATAGGCTGTATTGAAAATCCTGGTGCACATAAAGCTAAACTGGTATCCCCGTTTCATTATCTCAATAGAATTGAATTTCATTAGTAACATTTATTAAAGTAGTTCATTACAACGGTTAGAAGAATGTTATGAAAGAAAATTTTTTTCAAATTAATTAGTTGCAATAATCTTGTGTACAGCAAAAAACTTGTATAGTTGAACTAGAATATTGATGACACTTAGATGCGGCAGTGGCACCTTTGTTTACGTGCGACATTCCATTTATTTGAATGTTTGTTCTCTGAAAATAGAAAGAGAAAAAATACATGGAAAGATTTGAAGATGTTCGTTTTCATCGAGAAATTACTTACAATACAAACATCTTGACCGTTTGTTGTTTCAACTGTAGAACCGGACGAACTAGATGATGTTAAGGACGTTATAATTGAATTTTGACATACCGAACATGCATTACATTTAAGTCCATCACAAATGAATATAACTAAAAAAAATTAAAAATATCGCTTTTTCAATATTAAAAGATCTGAATTGAATGAACTAACGAAGATGCGCTTATATCAGGAAGTAATGATCATTTTCTTCAATTGTTAATACTTATGATGATACTTACATTGACATAAAATAATGAATACAATAGCTATTTTCAACATTATACCTCTAGATAATGAAATTTTTGCAGTTATTCGAGTAAAACTGTTTTGGTGTAGAGTCCTTTAGTAGATATTATATTAAGAAGAAAACGACTCTTAGTAATTAATTATTTATAAAGTAAATATACGTAAAAAAGTACAATATGAATATTTGTTATTTATTCTGATGAGTAGTACAAGGACATCATCTTCTTATGTTTGATAGTGAAATTGAAAAGACTATTTCTGACTGTGTAGGCAATTGAATCATCATCAGCACACATATATCTCAATAACAGTATCATCTTAGAAAAAATATTGATTAATGTTTTTTTGTATGTTTTTTAAATTGTTTTGTCGTCTTATATAAATATGTTTAACCACTACTGTACATTGTACATATTTTGGCAACAATAAATTGAAAAGAATATTTCGAAAAAACAAGAATTTGAACATATTTAGGATCACAACATGAACTGTTACCTCATATTGCTTATAATTGTACTGCAAAGTAAGTTATACATCAAATTTTTGACTAATTTAATTCACGTTGAAGATTCGGACGCTTAAAAACAAGTCAACTGTTATCGTATCCTATTGTTAATCTGAATCGAAGAATTGTATCCCAAACAATATGATATACTTAAGAACGTTTAGAGTGATTTTCCGATCATGTTTATATTCTTCACAAATGAGAAAAGAGAGAATAGAATAAAGATATAATCAAAGATACGATACGTTCATTTAACATATTTTTAAAGGCTTTAAACATTCGTTATCGATACAATGTTGGGAATGTACTGATTGCCCGGAACCGTTTTACACCTCGTATCCTTATGCTGCGCGAATTAATAATACTAATTATGGTGCTGTGTGTATGGTATGTAATTGCAACTTTGTCAAATCTTCTCGATATTTGTACCTGTTGTTCTCAATATATTTTTAGAAAACAGTGATGACTTTAGATACGACAAAATTAATCAATAAAGGTTCCCTATTCCAATGTCCGGCAACGACTAGTACAGCTAATATTCAAATTTATTGTTGTGGACAGGACTTTTGTAATCAAGGAGATAAAATTAGCACATTCGCAAATTCAATTCTATTAAGTCTTATTATTGTTACATTGTCTTTTTATGGAATATAAGAATTTATCTTTATGAATAAATATATTTTATTATGAATAGCGATTGGAGAAATCATTTTAGGAATGGGCGAATTAGTCATAAAAGTGTAAAAGACTAATAAAAAAATCTAAATTTTCTAACAAATATATTCATATTTAAATATCTTTTGACAGAAGAATTACAGAATAGAATCTTTTACAATCATAAAATTCATTAACATTATATAACAAATAATATTATAAGTGACTTGAACTATCTCGTCTTCACTATGTTGTGCGCAAATGTCCTTCGCTTTGCCAAACATTTTACGAACGATTTATATGTACGTTGTCATCAAATAACACATTAGATCAATTTTAACTGCTCTTAAAATCAGAAACTTTACTTATTCAAGATTGAGTTGCAATATTTGATTTATTCACTTTTAGCGCACTTGTATGCATTTAAAGTTCATTAATAAATAAATGAAGAAATTGCGATCTCTCTCTAATATAGAACATCAATCAGCAGAAAGAAAACAATTCTTCTCTGACAAGAGGTCACTCATTCTAATGTATCATCAATAAAAGCAGGTGACAACAATTCACCCATTTTTCCAGTTGATCAAGACAATTTTTGGAAAGTATCACAAAGATATTGACTTTAGAAAAAAAATGTTGTCATAGGATGCTAGATATCTCGTCTCACTAGAATTTCTGACGCACATCAACTTCTTCTTCAACACGGCGATATATTTTCATAACATCCTCGTTGTTAAACGATTTACCAAAAACTTTTCAAAATTACAATTCTTTGTGGTCACCTAACAATGTCACCGTGACGCTTATGAATGAATAGTTTAACAAATACTTTAATAAAGAATGCCGTCAAAAAATAGACAGACTAAAAAGTGATTCAGAAAGGACACTATTCACTATGGTAATACAAAGTGTACTATGGTCATTTTTCGATCAGCTTTGGCATAGTCCCTGTCACTTTTTTTTTCGTAATATTTCTGAACGCCGTTTGTTTAGAATCGCAATGGTAAATTTACTTCTAAATGCTTATCTCTCAAGTAAAACCACAAGTGCATTCATGAAAACATTTTAGATGGAATGGTCATAGTTAGAGCTTATCACTACTTGAAAGCGATTAGAAGAAGCCTTCTTTTACTCAATGTGCCCTTTGTTCCAAAAGCCATCTTTAAAAGTAGAGTAGAGATACAAAATATATTTCAATGAAAAATTTGTCATAGTAGATTATTTGGACTTTTTTTACTTCACTAAGTGGAAGCTGATGGCAACATTTATGCACATGCGTTAGAAGCGAACATGCGTCATTTTCTTTTACATACCTGCGATTGAACCAACTGAGCCATTGCGCCATCAGCTTATCTATCAGTTTCTGCATGCTAGTTTTTAGTATACATGAAGAATACTTTGAAAAATTTAGGACTTCATTGAAATCTTATCGTAACTTCCGAATAAGTAGTTTTGAGGAAAAAAACTTTTTTTAAAAATGTTAGTCCATGGTTGCATGTTTGAACCAAGCGGAAAGTTTTCGAAAAAATTCTTT
Organism: Didymodactylos carnosus; assembly: GCA_905250885.1. NCBI lineage: Eukaryota > Metazoa > Rotifera > Eurotatoria > Philodinida > Philodinidae > Didymodactylos > Didymodactylos carnosus. The sequence continues at coordinate 35,955 of CAJNOQ010000419.1, read as the reverse complement.
GCTCAAAAATCCCTGCAATATGCATGGATCAATTCGGTTTTCAGGTGGATTCCAGATATCACTTAGCTTCAGTTTCAAACTCACATCTTTCTGGTGGAAAAATTGAAATTATTAGAACAATTTTTCCAATTTCTTGCTACCGGCTACATTTGGTGTCTAAGTTTCTTCATAAAGCTTACCATTGATAACATTGTAAATTACTCTATCTTATAGAGAATTATGCGCTCTACAAAATGCGACATACTTCTATGCATAACTAAACCACACATTATTTTCCCAAAAGGCTAATCAGAAAGCACCTGCTGACGGGCACAATCGTATTTGACTACAACAATGTACCAGACGTCCGTCTGGCCCGGGTGTCAGTTGCTTTGTGCAGACGGTATAATGATTCGAACTAAGACTATGGAATTATTCATGTCATCTTTGTTTTCTTTGGACTAATCTAGACGGGTATAACGGACAAAACAGACTAGTCATGACGGGTCGAAGAGACACTCCAGACTAGTCTAGATGGGTTAAACGGACATTTGTTAAAAACTGGACTAGTCTTGACGAGGGAAAGGGACGTTCCAGACTAGTCCTGACGAGATATACGAACATTTCGGACTAGTTATGACGGTCGTCTGCAGTAATTTTTTGTTTACCTGGGCATACACAACTTACATCAGGCAAAGACGGATGACACCGGTCGTCATCTTTCGAACGGTAGGAATAGTTGAAATATGGAACGAATGAAATATATATTAATTATTATCCGAATGAATGGCACAACACAATTAGTATTTTAAACAAGAATTCTCACAAGTAAGGTGTACATCCATAGGTTCACTCACTTGCGGTTTTCATCATTCGGTTTAGCTTGCTTAGCTCTATAATATGAGGTAAGTTTCGCCACTAACGTCAAAGGGGTGTAAATGGTGGTTGGTTTTATATGGGCTTAGCCTATCTGTCGATGCCGAAAACATCACTCTCCAGTAGTATTTATAGTGGCCCAATTTGATCTCAACATTTCATATATAATTTTGTAGCTCATGAAATTCTCTATCGAATGATATATAAAATGGAGTGGTTAACGACAAAATGGCTGGATAATATAAGCGATGAACGCAGTTGATCTATGGATTTGTGGGAGGTCGGAACTGGTATTTCTAGTGTTAGGACACCCAGGCCAACAGTTTTTTATTTTTTGGCTTAAATGCGCATATTGTGAAAGAGCAGTCGTAACAAAATCATTTTAGAGAAAACAACAACGTAATGTACAGTGTGAAAAAATTAAGCGCAAATGTCGTCGGAAGTTTACAATAAATAGATAGACCGAGGTCTAGTAATTAACCAATCAACAAGGATGAATCAAATTTTAATCATTTCAGGCAATTATGTGTTGGTGAACAAGTCAACCTTAAACACAAATAATCCATGAAGGTTTCTGTGAGAAGAACACTCTTGTCTTCGTTTTCTACACCGAAAAAGTGCATAAATTTCTAAAACATAAATTATGTATGTGCACTCTCACAAAATTATGCCAACTTTATTTCGAGAAGTAGCATTCTCTTAGCTTTGTTACATCCGAAACAACTGAGGAATTGCAAAACAAACATCGAAACAACAGTTGTATCAATCTCACATTTAAACAAGTAAACTATTTTTTTCAGTACATCATGCGTGTTTATTTTGTGTCAGCCTACATAATCATACGTTAAAGATAATAATACAAAAACTATCTATTATGAAAAATCTATGATATATGTAGCACGCATAGGAAAAATACAAGATTTAACAATAAAAACCAGTTTTAGAGCAAACACTTTTATGTATTCTAAATAATATTCTCCCTTAACCAGTAACACTACCACGATCCTCAATATCATTCTCCTTTTCTTCGCTTTCTTCCCCTTCTTCGTCTCGCTCGCCTTCCGAATCTGCATCATCATCAGGTTTACCATCTAAACAAAAAAACTTGGTAACATCCAAGCTTTTCAAGTAGAAAATTGTGCATATCATCATTGTGCACCACAACAGATGATGCATTGCATTTCCTGTTTCTCACGTCTCCAGCCATTTGTTTTAAAGTATTTCTGATTTTCTCAAATTATGTAGCTAATTGACTTTCTATGTATCCATATCCAATGTTAACACATTCTAAGGGGAAATATGTAATCGTATTCAATATATTGTTTGTTGTCTTGAGATGAAACTCACTCGTCATAAATCAATGCACCAGATAATATTTCTTCTTTTGAAAATAAATGTTGAGCGACAACACAAGTGAACGCAGTTGTCTTTGAGCTTTTCTTTCACCAGTTTCCACATATCAACTCCATTTAAAGTCTAAATCGACGGTATAATATTTGACCTTAACAATGCAATGAGAGAAACAGTGATTCAGGTGTATTTTCTCAAAACGGAAAGGAAATTTTGTATGCAAAATGCCACACTGTAATCCTGAATTATTTTCAATTTTATGAAAAATCTCATCGATTTTCCAACTATATAGAAAATGTTGATTTTTAAGAATCTGGAAAATCAAGAAGGATTTTCATATTTATAGAAAAACTGATGGATTTTCTACAAATAATTTCCATTACTGAAACGGACGAATCAGAAGTAAGATACGTTCATAAAAGTAGCAATTCTTAGCTATTGCCACAGGCATGGTAGAACTCACTAGAGGGAAATAGCAAAGAGATGGATCTTTTGACGAGTTGGAACTGACAGGAAAATGATTTAGGACACATGTTTAGGCAGCGAGACTCGCTTTTAATGGAAGCTCACTCTTAAGTTGACCGACCAAGAAAATCACCGCGGCGTTGAAAATCATTTGTTTTGGGCCTGAATTCTTATGTTTTAGACTTCGTTTAACGCTGCCTCCTGTTTCCACTGTCCCACTGTGCGTGATCACTTTTACTCGCGAATAGAGACTTGCTTTTTTATTAGTTTAACGACCAAAAATTGATTCTCGCCCGATATTTCAGCATAGTTTCTTTCTGTGGGTGTCTTTGTTGGTGCTGCTGTTCCATTATCGTACATCTGCTCAATGATGTACAACTTCTTCACACTTTCTTCAGATTTTGAAGGATGTGACTTCTCAGAAGTAGTTTGATCAAAAACATTATCGATATAATTTGCTCCGACTTCTGATCTAGATTTTTCTTTTTCTCTATTTAGTATCTTCCAAAAATTTAAAACTGTTTTCGTTCGTCGACCAATTTCCACAACTTCCACTTTCTCAATGATCATTTTTTATTACGTGTTATTCAATCGTTGTCAGAAAACAACAGATGTGTAGTTCTTAAATCCCCGCACACAATATTTATAGAGAATAAAAGATCAAGATCAGAAAGAAAGATCATGCAAAATAGTGACATGAAAGACTGTCTTGTTTGATGGACAGTTTTATCTAAATTTTAAAGTTTTAGTCTGATATGTTTTTAACGAAACGCCAGTCATGATTGAAAGTGTTGGAGGAGAAAATATGTCTTGGCTGGAAATTTAAGTTTTCTCTACACATCCATTCTTAAGTGTGTGTATATCGAGTCTCTTATTTTCACTCACAGCACCTTATATAAAACCTATATTGCATAACCTATATTTCAAAGTATAATATACAAATTAAGCGCGTTTAGTATTATAGTATAAATCATCATATATATAAAATGAAACGTAGAGTCATCACACTGTTCTTTTTTTGTCTCAAGTCCTTCCATCAAACGACAGAAATTTTTTTTCTCCAAGTTTCGAGTGTTTTTTCAAACATCAAGAAAAATCGTTATGTTCACTCTCGTTTCCTCGCTTTTTAGGTGTTGATCCACCGCTAGATTCTAATATATCGTGATAACTCTTCTTTTTTAATTTGTTCTATCCAACGATAAACGTTGGGATGAGCTGGTATACCTCTGGAAATGGGAGAATGAGTTATAAAATTATAGTTAATGTACTTACGAATTTGCTTCCGGTGATAACCTTCGACAGCATTATTTGCCCTTAGACGTAAACCAAAGACATCGAACAAACTTCAGAATTCGTACTCGAAATATTCTTATAATACGTTATCCTTCCTTTATATTATTTCGCAATCAACTTGCCGTACTGACGTTTCAAACTAGATTAGATTATCAGATTTATATTATGAACTGTTTAATCCAAAAAACAGATTTTCATTTCATGATTATAAAGGGTACTTTTATGTAGCGAGGAGTACTTTTAAATAGTTTTGCTTGAAAAACGGAAAATGATAAAATAATTAATAATAAAATTGCTTACAAAATGAGCATGAGTCATAAATTCTTTATAAGATTATAAAAATGGTAAAAAATTACATAAATAATAACAATAGTATAAAAGTTTACAATAACCAATGTTCATACTCAAGAGAAATAAAAACATAAAAAGAAAAAATTGAAGATGTTGTCTCGCGCCCAATATTGACATGCACTGGACGGATGCACTCGAACGGATCTGCACTCATTAAGAGTCACTTAATGGAGGGTAAAAACACTTGCAAATACATCAAAATCTTAAATACTTGCCTTGACACATTAAGATACGACTATCTCAGATGACTGATTAGATAATAAAAATTATATTTTTTAGTGCCGAAGGGTCCTCCCTCGTTCAGCGGATGAGGCCCTTCAGCAATGCTAAAACATGATCACACGAGTCCGAACGATACAAAATATAACGATAATCGGGAGTTGTAGCAAAAAGAGAACACTGGTGATGTGAAATTGTGAAAAAATGAACTAAAAATTGCTCTCGTCTTGAAAAAATAATTCATTTGCCTTAGGTGCACGAAGATTCCCGTGAAATAAATGAAGTTAAACGAGTGTGAACGCAATTTTCATGGTTTCTTTTTCGAAATCGCGTTCGACCGTGTTAACTTTGGGAGTTTAACACGTTTAAATGCGTTAAATATGAAATACTTGATTATTTTTATATTTAACCCATTCTAACGATCGTTAGTCGCTACAAATTATTAGATAATAAAAATTATATTTTTTAGTGCTGAAGGGTCCTCCCTCGTTCAGCGGATGAGGCCCTTCAGCAATGCTAAAACACGATCACACGAGCCGGAACGATGTTAAACTGTCTACAATGACGTTAAACTACGCGTCCGCAATGACCTTAAGCTAGGATAATGATGTTTGGTTATGGCTCAGGTAGTGGTAATGGACAGAAACAACATATATTAGGATACGCTTAAGGCCAGGACTTCCCATGAACCTGCACAATAGTAACAAAGGAATGAAGGTACAGCTGGGAGGACTAGTCCAGAGGGTTCATTATTGATCACACCCCTCTGGCTCTGTACACAGTACACAGCAACCGCTAGGCCGCTCTTCCGAGGCCTAGTTCACTTGTTGCTGTTACTCTTTGAATGTACTTGGACTTCCACTTTACGCGAGGTGGCTTGTTGAGAAGCGTAGGGGGGCAAGGATTGTCCACTCACTGAGTGGTCCCAAAAAGTTACGGGGTATGGACAGAGTTCCCTAGGATGCACAGATCTTCTAGGCTTGTAGCTAGCAAGTGGCTGTGATACATCTGTCCCTTATTCTAACAAAACTCAAAACTTTCGACCAAAACCGAGGTTTTCCGAAAACCAATTAAATTAAAGTTTTCAGAAATGCATTCTGAGATCACAGTTGGATAGAGCATAGCCGATAACCTATGAAAACATATTTTTCATCTTTTTTGCACTAGTATCTGTCGTTTAAAACCACATTTCCGCTTGCTCTAGCCAAATATGTCCACTATGCGTTAGTCGCTTCAAATTATTTCATGGGTTAGATAATAAAAATTATTTTTTAAATGCTGAAGGGCCCTCCCTTGTTCAGCGGATGAGTGCCCTTCAGCCGTAGAACCATCATCACACGAACCAGGTGTTTCATTATATTTAGTAATTTTACAACCGCTATTTCGGTTACTAGAGACTCAGACAGGTGTTTCATGTATTATTTTGCTATAAAAATTTCTAATTCTTTCCATGAGGTTTTTTTCGGTTGATCGGCTAATCGAAAAAACCCTCATGCGGTTGTACTTTCATAACATTCTGTTACTTAGCAGCATCACGATTATTACCTCGTTTTGACAGCAAGGCAAAAATATGTTGCTTCGTTTATTCTCCTCCACTTTGAAAAGGGTGGATTAACCTTAGGCAACAATCTCGACTAAGTGGTTTGCCCAAGACCACACATGATGTCAGTAAGCTCATATCGCGCGTCCGTTCCTAAATCTCTGAAAACAAGGCTCTGGATTCGATTGGTTTGCCAGCAACTTTATCGTATACGATAAGATTTGTTTCTGAGATAAGCTAATGCAATGAAACGATTCATCTCTCCAGTATGTACTTAAATACTATGCTTATCACTTAACGCTTCTGTTTAGAAGAATTTTTGTGAACGTCGAGGCTTTTTTTACAATACTTTTTCGTGGACGTTTTCTCGTGTATAGCGCAAATATTTCTGCAAAATTGAGGCGTCTTTGTGATCTCCGCCGCATTTTCTCATCATATGCATTCGATTTCCAAAGGGCATCATACACCTTGTTGTATCCCTACAGATATTGTTAATTTTTACTGTCAGTGTATATATCGTTACATGCATAAAGCATGATGAGAAAATGTTGTAGATCAAATGCAGAGACCTGTTTCCAGAGACTTTATTAAACTTCTCATTACTCCGGCTATTTTTTACGACGCTTTCGTACTCCGTTAAGCAATTTGCGTGATTTCTTCGGAATTTTGATCGTGATGAACATTTCACTTCGGATTCTTTCTAATCAATCTGCTTCTACACTTCTCTTTCCAAAACCACGTACATACTTAACCATGAACTTGTTTACTGACATTATTTCGAGCGGACATTAAATGTCTAACTGATATCAATTGAAAAATCGTAGCACAGTGAATGTTCACTATTCATTGACTGTCTACGAATTAAAAGATCATACTTACGAGGGAACCCCCCACGTGTCCGGTCACTTTTTCCTTAAAAGATAAATGACTGTGGGTAATTTTTGGCTTTCTAATCCAGTGGGGAACCAAACTAATTCACGTTTCTGAATCCTAAACTTTTTATCTCTGCGAATGCTTGTTCGTTGGTTCTGGAAATTTTTCTACACAGGTAAATTAACGTGCCCTACAATCTTGCAATGCCAGAATATGTTCAACTGGAAATTCATAACAGGTCGTCAGATACCCGGGTTTCAGAGAGCCGTCACAGAAAGGCCTAGCAGCAGAAACCGATACCAGATTCATGATCAAAAATTACCCACAGTTGTGTAGGTTTTAAGGAAAAAGCGAGTGGGCACGTGGGATTCACTCGTTAGTCACATATTCTACGACTATATAAAGAAAAACTGATTACGCACAACTCTATCATCGTACCTTTTCTCTCATTTTACCCTCCACTAGTGACTCAATGTGGGCAGTCATCTGACTTTTTCATATTCTACTGTTGTAGAAAAAGAACGATAATATTACCGTAGTATCGTATACAAAACAAAAAATACTAAGAAATGCTTGTTACTAACTTTAAAATGATATTTGAGAGTAAAAAAAGAATATCGAAACTAAGATAAGCAACGTTTCTTCGGACGGAGTTAATTGAAAAGCGTATTTTACGGCATCCAATATTATCACGATGAGTAATAAATTGTTGGCATTCAGGAGTTTCTAAACGAGGTAGTCACGAATAGCTTTAAATAGACAAAAGAACAACAAAACTATACCGTAAATGGAGACAGTATCAATAGCTGTATAATATGGTTTATCATTAGTTGTTGCATTAACGACATACAGTCCAAGATCTCCAGCTTCGACGTTAATGACGGTTAATCTTGATAAAATACAATCTGTACAAACATTTGGTTCAGGAATTGTTGCTTCGATTTTATATTTGTAAGAGTTCCATATGGGTCTTAATACATCGACGGTTGTCTGATCTGTTATTATACCGCCAAAATCGTTTTTATACCAAGTAATACGTGGTGTAGGGTAACCATGAACGTAACATTCTATATAAACATCGACCATAAAATTAACAGCTTGGCCAACTTCTGGATAGGGACAATGTATGTAGGGCGGAACTATTAAAAAATAAGAAAGCAAATCTAAACTAATCAGTATGAAATAACCAGTTAATCGTTCACTCACATTTCACGTTCAGCTTTAATGTCCATGTATCTCCAAAACCAACTAGATTAACAGCCAAACATTTATATATGCCACGATCTTGTCGTTTAATATCATTAATTGCTAGCTCAACAGCCTGAGAAGGAAAGGAAAGATAATTCCATTGTGTTCGATCTAACTCTCAGCCTAAAACTTACTCCAATTGTTCGAATATTTCCATCTGGAAGAGGTGATGCGTCTGCTTTCATCCATTGTATTTGAGGCGTTGGTTGACCTTGTGCTATACACTGTAAAACAACATTATCACCTTCGGATATTTCAATATCTTTTGTTGAAGATTGTACAACAAGCGGTTCACCTGAATTATAAATACACACTTTAGGTATTGCCTAAATATTGATCTATAAAATAAGCTTACTGTAAACAATCAATCGTCGTGTCAAAAATACACTCGTATTGTAACCAGTATCAGCTAACATGCCTTGAAATAAATATGCAAAAATAATTAAACTAAAGATACTTGTGAAACGGAATATATTAAATTACATGTTAAATCACCATAATCTTCCCGATCTAATGGGTCAAATATTAAATACCAATTATTACTATCTAATTCATGTTCAGCAAATAAACGTTGTTTTGGTTGATAAAATTGAAATACTTGATCATCTGTGGCCAAATAAAACCTTTTATTGTCATTGAAACGATGTAATTCCCAACTGACCTATTTAATTCAAAACCAAACAATAAACGACATGGTCTCGCACAAAAACTACTTGATCAAAATACAGACTGATCTTTTATCATCATCTGTTAATCCAACGAGACTACATTTGGCTATAAAACGTTCTCCGGATCTGGGCGCTATTGGATCTGAAAAAAAGTGAATGATGATTTATAGGATAAAGATTAGCACTGAAAAAATCATAAATGCTCGTAGAAAAGTTACTATTATAACATCTGATGTATATACTATTCATGGTTTTTTCACTGCACTATGTTAACAGTAAAGAAAACAGGGAATAATTACCGAATATAATGCCATCTTTATCGCGCATATCGAATCTTGGTACAGTACGTCCACACACATAATGTACAAAACCTAAAAGACATAGAAAAGAAAATTACGATATGTAAGCGAAAAAACAATTACATTAAAAACAAATGTGGTATTTCCTCCTTCAGTAGAAATGAATCGCAAAAAAGTACAGAAATAATGTACAGAAAAAAGGCAGTTTTCTCGATATTCAACTCTAGATGCAGACTATATTATTTATAAGAAAAAAAATAATACCAGTCTCTATAGACGGACACAATGCAAACAGAATAGAGAGCAAAGAAATAATATATAGTTTGTTTTGACGCTTTACATTGGATATTGTCAATTAGTGTCGTACAGGTTCATTGTCTTAGAGATCTTTCTCTAAAAATCTTTTTTTACATCATATAACCAGTTCAAACGAAACTTTCAGATCGTTAAAATCCCGATATGAATAAGCTTTATGATAAAAAACTTTAGCTCGAACGTTGAAGCGTTAAAGATATTGTAATGATTGAAGATATCAGCACGATCTGAAATTCTGTTCCGTTGTCTATTGCAAAGCATTTCAAGTTGGCACAACGACAAAGTCAATCGTTGTTGGCTGATGAGAAAAAATGGGAATGGGTAATTTTATACATTTTTTTCTTCTCATATTATATTTCTCAATTCTGAAGATGAAAACAGAAATTACTCAGTAGATGCGTAAATTGCATAAAGAAAAAGATTATTTAATCATTTTTCTGTGAATGAAGAAATTAGTCATCAGCGTTCCAATTAGAAAGAAAAGTTATGGTTTCATCCCGAAAGAATGAGATTTGCTATTTGTCTGATTCATGCAAACAGCTGCTCATACAATATGATAAAAATATGTTTATGATGAAAAGTTTGTAAATTATTTATCTTTATATTACGTAATGATGTAAGAAAAAGAATGAATAATAGTTGCTCACTTATTCAAACAAGGACTTAGTTGATGTGACATTGGATTTCAAAGAGTATCTGTAAAAATTAACTAGCGTCCTTTCGTATGTTAACTTTGAGAAAAAAAGTCGTGTAAAATTAGATGGTGACTTCGTTTGAAGAAGATTTTATGCGCTACAAACATGGCACTTTAGTAAAAACTTTACATCGAGCTTGAAAAACTGTATTTCTAAAGTGGAAACCAAGAATCTTGAACTCCAAACTTCAGAACTAATGCTAAAAGAGCTATATTAAACAAAAGGTTTATAACAGTCAAAATTTTTATTTAGGAAAATGGCCCTAAGGACTGTCGCTAGCGTTATTGACAGTGTGATGCCCATACTTTCGAAGGAAACAACAATTTTATAAAAAAACAAATATAAGGCAATAAAGCTGAACAAAGAAAAGTCCACAATTTTTTTCCACATACTTTTCTCTGAATTACATACAAAGATTCCTTATATCATTAAGCACAGCCTAGGACGTACTTCTAAACGCAAAAGCTTTCGGTCAATCCCTGATTTTTCACACACTCTACTCTATAGTTGTATGTGATTTAGAGAAAAGCATGTGTATAAAAAATCACGGACTTTTCTTTTTCAAATTTATAGTGTATAGATCTACATTTGGTATAAATTCTATATAGATCAGTGAGGTTTACAACAAGTCTTTGACACTGCCTGATTATGTCATCATTAATGGTTATTAAGTTTCAATTGTATCCTACAGGCATGCCGGCATCATTTCTCAATATAGAAAAGACTAGCGCTTGATTTTCTCTTGATGTCTGTATCTTTTTGTTTAATTTATATTGATCTTTTTACTTACAAAAAATAATCAGTGTAAACAGTATCATTATCATTGAAAACCAACAACACAAACACGTGTACTTTTTGTAAAAAAAGTCTAATTTAAAATCACGCGATATTTCTCTCCTCTTGCTTTTTGATTAATAAAGGGCGATTTTACAAATACAGAGATTCATGGTCGGAACGGGAACATAAACGACCTTCTCTCTTTTTTTTGTAATAGTAATAGAAGATCCTTGATAATGGTGAAAAAAGGAGAAAAAGAGGAGAAAAAACTTACGTATTTCAATAAAAGCATTTTTTAAGGCTATGCGTCATGTTATACATCTGGCTACAAACGAAGAAAAAAAAAACACATGAAGAATGTAATTTTCTTTTCCTCGTAAATTTTTTGTCCTGAAAACGAAGCACATTATTTATACTATCGCTCTAACGGATTTTTCTTATCTTTTTTTTCTTGAGCTTTGCTTGAATGCTCTAGAAAAAGATCACATTGAACGTGGAATGTAATAGAAACCGAATTTCGCCGAATTAAAGGCTAGTAGGCTTTTTAGTACATATAGTAATATAAGAAAAATTACTCATTCTCGTATCATACAACTGCGCAGTAGTAGACGAAAACATTTGTCAGATAACGATATTCATGGAATGAAAGTTGTGAATTTACACAAGAGCCAAATAGGATTTCATTTACTGTTTTTATTTATTTCGGCTCTGCTAGATGATCGAGGATATTCACAAAAAACAACGCCCTTTATAGTTTAGAGTAATAAATATTTCCGTGCATGGAGCAAACCTGAAACAAATAAAAACAGGAAATGAAATCTTATTGGGCTCTGGTGTAAATTCACAACTTTCATCCTATGAATATCACCGGAAAAATTCTCCTATATATTATGGAATAAGTATCATAGTCTACATCTAATAAAAAATATTTTCACTCTCGATGATTGTGCAGTACTCACATATAGATACGCGATGCTCAATAATTAATAAAAAGAACAAATGGTAGTAGCACGTGTGCACATTTCAAAGCGTTTTGTACTTTAATTCTTTTTTATTTATCAAGTACTTTTAAAATGTTGACTGAATACTCATTAGATCGATAAGTGTATAAGAATATCTACAGTTAATTGGAAAAAGTACTTCCTGATCTCTGTGTAAATTCATGTAAATGCTGTAGTGCGGAAATTAAAATTTACCTCTCATATATGTTCTAAATGCGTACAATAGTTATTTCTAAGTTATTATGGCAGTGGAATCGCGAACTTTGTTTTTTTGCACGCCTGAGAGCTTTTCATTGTTGATTAGATAAATCGTACATCATAATCAAATATTTTTCGTAAAAACAAGCACAGCAGATAGACATCGATATAATAAAGAAAACATCTGAGGTTACTGTTCTTTTTGTCAGAAAATAAGACTGGTGAACACTATTAAAGACTTTAATGTCATGTTAAACTTCTGAGACTTAAAATTCTTCTGACGCATCTCAGTCTCAAAGTCTTAGTGAAAGTAACAAAATAGAGGCAATGCAGTTTTAACTATATAAGTCACGAAAATAGACTAAAGAAAATCTTGAAAAATACACAAAAACTATCCAGAGTGACTATAAAGTAAAACGATAAAAGTTAGTAACGAGTCGCGGAACGTTGCGCTTAACTCTCGCGACTATCTTGACTAACATGCAGCAATAATAATTATGACAGTAGTGCTCATATCATATACATTTGTTTAATTATAACTGCCGAACAGTGGCGTTATTCCAGAAAGCAACTAAAATAGTTGAATAGTGCTTTACATGATGAGCATAGTCATGTAATAGTGGGAGGAGCTGTGCGTAAGAACGCCAAGGATAAACCTTTGAATGAATGAATATTTTCTTAATAGCAGCTAAAAATACCTAACAAATTCTTATACGGGTCACGAATGCAACAAAACAAATTTTTACTTTCGCAGAAAACTACAACAGTAGATCTAACTTTATTACCTTAACTTTGTGTAATACTCTTTATATCAATATATAGTGACATCTCTTTATCTATAGAGTAGAGTGGGGTGAACTAACTGCCTACGTTCTGACTATCACTTTCTTCTAACTTACTTTCTAACTAGAACAGCGAACCGACATATCTACTCATGATCCTATGCAGTTACTTAGCTTAAATTAGGCTTGTAATTTATCTATTAGTGCAAAAAAAGAATATACAAATTCAGACTTACTTTTGTAGTTTTCTATTAAAGTAAAATTTATTCTGTTCTATTTGTTATCTGTAGAAGCATTGTCTTATGTATTTTCAGCAGCTGTGTAAGACAGTATTCATCTTCCCCTTTACAAATGGCTAATCCGTTGGCTATTTTACTTGTAATTGCACATCCAGATGATGAAACATTATATGCTGGATTTTTACATGCTATGGTGCATAAATTGAAAGCGACGTTGGATTTATGTTGCGTTACCAACGGTGAAGGTGGTTTTCGTTATTCACAACCATGTGAAAGTATATATGGGCTAAATTTGTCTAATGAAACGATTGCTCGAACTCATTTACCAAGAATTCGTCAAGAAGAATTACAAGCAAGTGGTAAAATATTGGGCGTTCGAAAATATTTTTATATTTCACAAAAAGATTTAAAATATAGTCGGGATATCAAGTCGGTATTTGACGAACAATGGGACAAAGATCTAATTATTAGATATTTATGTAATATTATACGCACCGGAAATAGCGAAACTGGCTATGATATTATGTTAGTTATGTTACCAAATGTAGAATCTCATGGCCATCATACGGCATCAGGATTATTAGCGTTAAGCGCCATTGATATTTTACAGAAGAATCAAAAGTTAGACACAAATATGAAACATGCATCGAACAAAATCCCAATTGTTCTCGGTGGTAGTGAATTTAGTCTGGCAGGAACAAATTTAAACGATACAGATATCAAAGCACAACTTCCAGAGAATGAATTATGGTACAAAAATATGATAACTCAAATTTATCCACAATATCCATTGACGAAACTACATAAAACATCACCCATATTTTTATTTCATCGTACGTGGAAATTATCGACTAATTTTGATGATAATCCTTTTCATCCAAATTATCATCTTATTCTTCTATGGATGTGTGCAGCTCACAAATCACAAGGAAGTCTAATCAACGAAACACAAACAACATTAGCCAAAGATATTGAACAATATTTTTATTTTCAGTTAAATGACGAAACTAATATTCAAAATATTCAGGATATTTTTATCAAACTCAAAGCAGAACATAATACCAAGTAATTCCTTCCTTTCAAGACCTAATATTTTGCGTTCTAAGACTGTAGTGTATGAGATAATTGATAATGGTTAAAACGTTCTGTATTAGAAATCAGTTGCATGGTGAAATGATTCTGCTGTTGAATGTGAATAGATTAATGGCATCGTTTGACAATAGAAAAAATGCGATTTCTACACCACATCGCATTACGGTCAAAAAATTTGAAATTTTAGCGAGTTTAGTAGAGCTCGAAAAACCTGCGGTAGTAGTAATCACTGAGACTTGGTTAGATGATACTGTTCTTGACTCAGAACTATTGTTAAACGGTTTTCAGGTGCCAGTTCGAAGAGATAGAATAGGGAAAAAAAGATGGTGGCGTCTTAATTTATGTAAGGAATAGTCTATCGTGTAAACACTTAACTGAGTTTGATAATGTAGATTTTGAAACACTCTTCTGTTCTATTCAATTCACTAAATCAAAAACTATTTTGTTATCAGCTTGTTATCGGCCTTATTGGATTGATATAGGAGATTTTATTGTACACTTAGACACTGTTTTAACTGAAATTAGAAGCAATAATTATTATAAAAATACTGATTTGGTCTTCCTAGGAGATTTTAATGCACATTGTTACGAATGGTGTCCTACGAAGGCTTCTACTAATAAAAGAACTAATGATAGATCCGGGAAAAAAGGCTGAGCTTTTAAACAAACATTTCACGATGGTTTGCTCAATGACACTTAACGAGGTTAATGATGTGCCGTTAGTTGTTCCAACATCTAGCAAATTCTCAATGACGAAATTTCATATTTTTGAGAGTGAAGTTTTTGAATTACTGTGTAGAATTGATTGTAGTAGAGCTAGTGCGTCTGGTCTGTCAGCGAGAATAGTTAGAGAAGCTGTACCTATCAAAACTCGGATCATAACCTATTTATTTAATCAATCTCTATAACAGGAACAGTTTCCTAAAACTTGTAAACTTGGCTATATTACATCGATTTTTAAGACAGGCGATCCTCATGAAGTGAATAATTATCGTCCTATAACCTTACGGCCTGTTTTGCCAAAAATACTTGAGCGTTTGATTCATCGGAAAGTGTATGGATATTTAACAAATTACAACCTTCTAAGTACGAACCAGTCAGGATTTAGGCATGGTGATTCTACTATTAATCAATTGATCGCCATAGTTCATGAGATCTTATTAGCTTTTGATAATAGTGAAC
This sequence comes from Didymodactylos carnosus, assembly GCA_905250885.1. Classification (NCBI taxonomy): domain Eukaryota; kingdom Metazoa; phylum Rotifera; class Eurotatoria; order Philodinida; family Philodinidae; genus Didymodactylos; species Didymodactylos carnosus. The sequence continues at coordinate 20,513 of CAJNOQ010000419.1, read as the reverse complement.
GAGTCTTAAGTGTTTTTCTAGATTTTCGTAAGGCATTTGACACCGTTTGGCATAAGGGTTTACTAGTAAAGTTAAAAGCAAAAGGATTACCACCGTCCTTAGTGAATTGGTTTGAAAGCTATCTCTCAAACAGAGAAATTGTGACCACAGTAGACGGTATTACATCGTCAGCAAGAATCGTTGCTAGAGGAGTGCCCCAAGGCTCGGTCTTGGACCGTTACTGTTTTTGATTTTTATTGATGATCTTGGTGATAATGTTAGTGCAACAATGCGATTGTTTGCTGACGATGCCTCACTCTACCGCGTTACGGAGAAAAACGATATTAGAGAACTTATAGACCAAGTAATTAAAGATCTACTCTTAATTTACGAATGGTCTACAACTTGGAAATTGTATTTAAATATTGATAAATGTAAAGCTATGATTTTTTCTACTCGTGAACGCGATATCGCTTCGCTACCACCGCCTTGATCAATAAGTCACCTATCTCTTATGTTATTGAACAAAAACAGTTAGGCTTAATTTTAAGGTCAAATCTAGACTGGACAGCGCACGTAGATTATGTTTTAACTAAAGGAAGTCGTTCAACTGATCTTCTAAAGCTTCATACACGTGCGTTATCTAGACAGCCATTAGATCTAGCGTACAAGTCATTTGTTTTAAACTTGTTCACTTACGCATCAGCGATATATGGAAATACATCTGATAGAAATCTTGATCGACTTGAGTCAGCACAATACAAAGCTGCAAGAGCGGTGTCAGGCGCTATGATGCACAGTTCTAAGGCGCGAGTGTTTAGAGATTTAGAATGGAAGCCGTTGCGAGTTGTTTTTAAGTGACACAGGTTAGCTTTATTTCAAAAAATAGTTACGGGAAAAACATCTTCTTTCTTAAAAACTCTGCTGCCATCACGTCCAGATCCTCCTACTGTTTTTTCATACTCACTACGAAGTCGCGAGAAGATGCTACTTCCAACTCCGCGTTGTCGTTTGAATATGTTGTACGACTCAATGATATATCGAACAGCGAGAGAATACAATGAATTACCAATGGAAACATGGATGATATTTCGGATACCAAAGTTTAAGAACAGTTTATTATCGCTGAGAGAAATTCCAAAGTTACCGTATACTAGCAATAGACACACCGACATTGATTATTGTCGGTGTCGAGTTGGATTTTCACAGTTGAGGGGGAACCTGCATCTTCGTGGTCTGGTTTCTGACCCTTTTTACTCGTGCAACAATGTAACAGACGAAAGCCTTTTTCATTATTTTTTTGAATGTCCCTTATATGACACCGCGCGATTAGCTCTAATCTCGATATTTCAGCTGGATCTGCCTCATTTGAATTTTGACTTGGAAACTCTACTTTTGCAAAATTCTTTATCGCCTGAAGAAATTAAGATCGTATTAAAGGTGTCATTAACTTTATTGCTCAAACAGAGCGGTTTGTTATGCATGACTGATAAACATATTTTTTCTTGATTTCCCTGTACTCCAGTCCGGAACCCACACTATTCCTCCTTCCCCACTTCTTCTAATCTCATATGATTGCATACTGGCATGTACTTATCCATTAGTCCATTTTTTTTTTAATTTTATTGTACTCAAATAGCATGTTTAAGAAGAAAACAACAACAAAAAACAAAAAAAATGTAATTCTGCTAGGTTTTTGGTTGAGCGTTTTATGCACTATGCAACATAGACTTGTCTGCAAGCATAGCTGCGTTTGTTTGTTGAAGTTAAATACAACTATTTTTTAATAAACAAGAACAAGTTTAATATAAAAAAAAATTACTGTTTCAAGCTGTTGTTTTGATTTGTAGAAAAAATACTTTCAGTTTCACGTGATAATTTTTTGATGAGGGTAAGATTTGGAATATGTACATGTTGAAAGAATGTGAACTTACTCAACACAAGCAAAAATCCCCTATGGGATATATTTCGCCTGTTATCGAGCGACGCACGGCTAGTTGGATTACTAGTTGGAAAAGGGACTTTTAACTAGATGTGTCTGTATGTACAACTAGCAATAATTAAATCAATTGATTGTCGGGCGATAAAACGTTAGTTATAACTGAGAAGAAATCTAGCAATCGCCCGATTACCATTTCCATTGTCGTTACTAACTAATTGCAATCGGGTAAAAATTTAGTAATCTAGACGAATCGGGCGATACTAGACAATTTTTTTTGTGGTTGGGAATGTCAGAGGATGTTTTGTTCTATATATGGAAATTTATTAAAAATTAATAAAAAGTCACCAAAAATAAGCTATAAATACAACTATCTTCTTTTCTTGACAAAGTGATATTTACGTTTTACACATTTTATAGAGCACCGATATATGGGGGAAAAGAACAAAATATTCGACTCAATAGAAAATGATTTTTTAGAGAAAAAAGGCACAAAAAATGAAAATGAAAAAATACTAGAAGCGAAAAAATTACCGGCATTAGATATGACAGAAGGTCTATTATAATAATTATCACAATTTGATTAATTTTATGTTGTTTTAATACCATCTACTGGTAGACAATGGATATCATATTCGCGTTTTATCGTCGTTGGCTATAAAACTGTGTTGGGCTATTATGTGAATCACAGCGTAGGCCTACAAATAAGAGATTGTATCATACCATAGAACTCGAAAATTAGAAATATCTACCTTTTTTCATTAATCGACGTTTATTTTGAAACCAATGTGTGATAACTTGTTCTGTGACTAATTCTCGCTCGTTATTCATGTTCTGTTGGGATAAATTGCATATTTGAGATAGTTCTTCACGTTTTCTTGGATCAGGGTAAGGATTTTCTGCGAATGCTAATTCTAATATCTGTAAAAGAATATCTAGAAACATGTGTCTGAAACCTCAATGATTTTTATAGTTGATATATTAGCATACTTGTAAATGGTCTTTTTTAAACGTGAATCTTGTTCGTTTTGGCCATTCAATCAATGATGATACGGGCATATTTTGTGATGCTTTCTCAACTGTTGATTCAAATATCATTGAACTAACTTGTTCATCGCAGAGTTTACTTGTATCATCAACACATAATGCTACTTTTGTTGCTGAAAACGAAAATTTTTGTTGTTTCTACATAGTTCAAGATCCTTAAATTATATTAGTTACCAATATCGATTACAGATCTTTGGTATTTTAAGTACCATTGACATATTGCTTTGAAACCATTTTGGGATAGCTCATAAAAGTTACCACGCATAAATTTCGAAATATAAGCTTGATTAACACCTTAAACACAATGAAAACACATACTATATTCATAGTATGTGAACCTTGAAACCAATCGAATCTACTATAATCACCAGCTAATTTTGCTACTTGAGCTGGTCGCAAACAATGTTTTCGAACGAATGTACTGACTTCTTCACGAACACTAATAAAACCTTTACTAAAAAATAAAGATTAATTTATTCCTCATAGCGTTTAGAAAGAACAAAATAGCATCAACATACGCCATAAACAATTGCAATTCAGTCAATTCATCTTTGTCAATTTCTGTGAATGAAGCGTTTGAACATGTCACATACTGCAATTTATCATAATACCTAGGAATTGATCGTCTATTATTGTTTCCAGTATAGCAATTGTCGTCCGAATATAATGATAGAGGTGAAAGATTATTCTCATCAAGACTTGTTGATGAATCAATACGTTTCGCATCGTTCGATACTTCCTAGAAAATAAAAATTCCACGTTACATCGTTGAAAATCTAATTAGATGCTTGTTTTTGCTATTTCGAAAAATGAAGCGCACTTAACAAAATGAGACAATCGCGAGCTCTAGGAATTATTTTGTCTCAAAGATATAAAGACAACGAAATATTAAAAACACGTAATCTAAATTACGTTTTCAGCAGAGTAACGTGAAATGATCGTATAGTGAAACACAATAATAGTTGAACGATGTTTCTTACTTGTTCTCTCTGCATATTGTTGATTCCAGTACTTTTTTCTTCTGGGCACTGTTGATTTTGTTGAGTCTCTTCAAATGAACTTTGTACTAATGGTACAATGATAGCTGTATCCGAATTTGTAATGGGTGGAACGAATTCATTTTGATTACCAACAGCGTGAGAATTCTTTAATGAGTGTCCATTGATATTATCGGATGAATTTGCTGTTGTTAAATCATTGTTATCTGTAGTACTTGGTGATGATGAATTGGATTGATTTGTAGCATCAGTAGATGATTCATTGGATTCACACGTTTTCGTTAATGAGAATAAACATTCCATACGTTGAATTTCTTCCAATCCATTCACTATTCTACTCGTTGTTAATCCAGAATTTCTTAGTCGTCTCAATAATTCCCATTGTTCACATGATAGTAGTAATGATGTCAAATATCGAGCTACTGCCATACTACCATCACAGTATAGATGAAATCATACAGAGAGTTAAAAATATTGCTCTTCAAACTCTTTGATAACAGTTCTACAATCGAACAAGAGTAAGGTGCCAGAAACGCAAACTTGTAGCAGAGCTTTTTCCCGTTTTTACACATGGTTAGATAGAGCACATCGAACTGATTCAGAAAATATGTATATTAATGTTGAAAAATGTTTTTTTCATGTCAAAAAATTGAAAATACTTTAAAGGCCTAAACTTTGCTTCGGTTTCAAAAAACACAAATTGTTTTGTTTCGTTTTTCTAACATTTTAAAAGTGTTTTCTTCAGATTCAACATTAAAAACTGAGTATGAATCTGATGTTTGATCGAGGTTAAAGTCAAAAGTCTATCCAGTATGGACATCTTAGTGATTCTCAATTGTCTTCTCTAGACATCATATTTTATGCAATAAAAATATCGTATTCGGAATTAGCGTCAAAACTGAGTCGATTTATATACTTTTTTCTCCTATCCGACCACGAAACTTTTTTGAATTTTCACGTCGAAAAATTACTGATATTTTCAACAAAAAATGGAAACCAACGAAAACTTTTGATATATCAATCTACTCAGTTTTTGGCTCTTATTCCGAATATGATATTTTTATTGCATAAAATATGAGTTCTAGTGAAGACAATGGAGAATTACGGGTTTTTCGCTTTTGATCTAGGATAAATGAATTTTCTCAGTGGCGAACCAAAACAAAAAAAGTGATCCGTACTTTTACAGCTCGTTTATAAAGAATCTAAGATGTCCATACTGGATAGACTTTTGACTTTAACCTCGATCAAACATTAGATTCATACTCAGTTTTTAATATTGAATCTGAAGAAAACACTTTTAAAATGTTAGAAAAACGAAACAAAACAATTTGTGTTTTTTGAAACCGAAGTGAAGTTTAGGCCTTTAAAGTATTTTCAATTTTTTGACATGAAAAAAACATTTTTCAACATTAATATACATATTTTCCGAATCAGTTCGACGTGCTCTATCTAACCATATTTAAAAACGGGAAAAAGCTCTGCTACAAGTTTGCGCTTCCAGCACGTTATCAATTTAACGCATCACTTTTAAGCAGCATCCACATTCCTGTCTAATAGTTTGAGTAATTGGTCACTGTTAGTTACTCCAACAAGTACAATTTTTTATCACAACTAAAAGCTTATCAGCAGATTTTGTGAAAACTTCCAGTACTTTTCTTAGTCAGAAAGTAATACGAAGTTCTAAGTCTGAAGGTTTTTGCATTTTCAGTTATCTCTTCCCCCTTACGCGCTGGCGGACGAATGGACAGATCACGAACGGTTTAGTGTCTGCCATGCGTATATCCAGGAAGAAAGTTTTCACATTTTTACTCCCTAGTGCAATGCTGACAAGCTTTTTATATATATCCTAATTATCTATTAATTACTTCCTAGTTATTAGAAATCTGGAATATGTATTCAATTACGTACAATAATCTCGGATTTGTTTGAAGAATTAATGTCGAATTAATAATAAATATATTAATTTTTTTTGTTTCTTTAACACAAAAAATATTTAATTATTATACATGTTTTAAAAATAGAGAAAATAAAACAATCAAAAAGGATTTATTTTATATTTATTTTTTAATACTAAATGTTTATTACATAGTAATAAATATATGTTGACTTAGAGAAAACTGTTACTTATGTATACTGTAATTAGATTTTCCATCATGTCTGTTACGCGCAAAAGATGTAAAGTTGATTATAAAACATTTACTTCATTATCTATATATATATATTTATCAAATAGACCAATATTTATTACTACACTATCCATTCACACATCTAATTAAACTTTTATAAAATGTTTTATTGAATATACAAATCGAATTGCTTATAAGACAACAAATATTGGTTTCTCTCTATGTTGAGAGAAACCTGGCTGTGTACACTGCCTTTTTTTAAAAAGGAAGCGTTACTGATATGCTGAGAAACATTTTCTCTGATTCATTGAAACTTATACTTCACAGAAATTATAAAAGTTCAAAATGATATGTCAACTGCACAAAAGTTGTGTTCTTATATAACTAATAGTGTCGCAAAACACATTGGTGAATGAGTTGTTGTCACTCAATCCCACTGACCCGAAGTTATTTCTCCAAGAAAAAAACCATCCGTCGATACCCGCCGTTTCTGAAGTTGTTTCAGTAGCAACTGCAGTGATCGTAAATGCTTTATGGACAACCGCAGACAACGGCAGTCATGACCGGCAAGAACCGCTTGTGCTAATGTTACAAAAAAACGAGCGAAAAATTGACAATCTTCAAGACTCGCGGTTTTCCAGTAAATAACCGGTTAAAACCTCCGGTTTACCACTGCTCCACTAGCGAGAACTGGTCTGATATCGGCATGAATCGTGTGTAAAATAAAATCACACGTGATTACCTGTGCGGTTTAACGAGTATACATTCGTGCCTGAGTAATTAAAGAAATATTATTAGATATTTTATGTGTCAGATGAAAATGTCATAGCTTAGTGTCATTACTTTTTTATCAACTCTGAAAGTTTACACAGTTTTGTATAATTTTATCTTGAGATCAAGAAAAATATTTTGAATAAAACGAACTTGAAATGACACATCACATTACAGGTACATAAACTTGAGTCTATTTCTTTTCCATTTATGTGATGAGATCATCAAAATTATCATCATAGAAAAGAATACCTTGTAAATACAACTGTTGTTTTGGATACAGTATCAAACGTCTATGACGGTCTGTACAAACCTTTTCTTTTTGTCATTCGATGATGTTTATTAAAACAACAAAAAACTATTGTTCATCATGTAGCAATTTTAAGCGGATTTTGAACTATGTTCCACCATTATACATACTATCAATATATTCTATTCATATGCCATTTATTCGAAGACTAAATAAAGATATATTATTGTTCTTTATACGAAAGGTAAATATAGTCGGAAAATGTTTTCTTTTTTGACATTAAGTATTCTATTGTATAAAAGAATGACGGAAAAGAAAAAGTAATAACCAGATTAATCAACTTTGTTTCATAAAATAAAATTAAAAATACTATTGTACGAGTGCATTTGTTTAAAAAGTATATTGATCTAAGAATTAGTATGGTAATAACAATAAAATGAGAAGAAGAAAAAAAAATGTCAAAAAAATATATAGTTGAGATAAACTTTATTATTCCAGAATATAAGCAGAACAACATTTCATTATAGTATTCTAAACTAAAACTATCGAAAAACACAAAATTAATTTTTGTACAATAGAGATTCAAACATATAAACTTAGCTTCGTAGTAAAATAGAGATAAAATTGTTTTTATATTCCTACAAATAGTATTTATAGCTAGATGTTTCAATTTATTTGCTAAATTTTCATCAGTAGTAGTACAAAAAATTCAAAATATAACATTCAATTCATAATTAAAAACATAATCAAATATTAACGTGTAACTAATGTAGATTTTGTACATAATCTTTAACTGATATTGATAGTAAAAGTTCATAATTTTTGTTCTGTATCCATATATTCTGGACAATGATTGAAGTTGTTAAGAGTTATAGAGTCATATGTAGTTAAATTTCTTTTTTCATTGTAGTAATCTGTGACTTTTTCGCATAGACTAGAATCAATGGAAAGATAATAAATTTTTTCGAAAATAAGAAACTGTAAATGACTTTTCTAGTTAAAATATTGATTAAATTAACTATGAGGAAGTTGTTAATTGAATAATTTATTTTAAGAAAAATTTTTTTTTTAAGTAAAAATTTATTTTTCGCCTCACATGAAATGATATTGAAAGGAAGAAGTAATCTTGTAATAAAGCTAAATCACAGTGCAATCAAATTAATAATGGAAGAAACATTGTAAGGATATATAATATGAATTAGGAAATGAGAGGAAGAGATAGAAACTAACTCTAAAGTGTTCTCGACTAAGTAGTATCATCAGTGTTTTTTTCTTTTTGTATTATTTTTCGTCTTTTCTTTTTTTAGTTTGATGCATTATTATATTGAATTTCTAGACAGAAGGAAAAAATGACACTAAATATCTATATATTTTTTTCTTTAGTAATGGGTTTTAGATGTAAAATAATATCGAACGATAGAAGAGAAATTACCTTCAAATGATGCCAATTAATTTCAAATCAAATATCCTACTGACAGTAGAACACGCATGACTATACTTAATGATTTGAACTATATGTTGCAATTATTTGCCATAGACTGAATAAAAAAGAGAAATGGAAACAAATGATCTCTTCTTTTTTTTTGTTTTTTGCTTGTCAAAGTTATAAAATAAATGATGATTGAATAGAAAGATGATGAGTTTCCAATACCTTTAATGCGGCTTAAACCTGAAAAAAACAACTTGTTTCATCATAAAACATAACTACAGTTCAATCAATGTGAAACAAACTATAAATAGTGACAAAATAAAAATCTTGAAACTTTGCTAACAAACTAATTGAAATCACGTAGAAAGACTAAGACCAGTTCTCTAGATGTTAATCAACAATTCGTTATTTTATTTATATAATCAGGTGTCTGCCATATTACTATCCGTCCATCTTCTTTATCTATCAAAATTAGCGGCATATACAGGAATGTGCAGTTCTTTCTAGTTTTCCAACTTCAGCATTATACGTGAACTACTTAAAGATGAAAACAGAATGTGTTACTTTATTGAAATAGATGAAAACGTACAGCAGAAATACTGTCATATTTTAGAAATAGAATACTACATATTAATTTATTTCGACTATTACTCTCAAATAACCGTATAGATGACAACTTACTTCTTATCAAAAAAAGTACTAATATCGAAACTGTAATAAAATAGAAATTCATTTTTAATTTTTGCTGTTTTAATTTCAATTGAACAAATAAATAAAAGTATGGAAACTAAAAGAAGATATTAACATTAACTAGCTGCTTGATGTATTGTATGTAATGTCAATATTTATCATTGTGATAAATTTCGACGTTTTCGTTTACCAAGTAACATCATCCGTGATCGAACACAATCTTGATATTCGCTAACACGATTGGTTAATGGCATTTGATTACATGGTTTAATGATACGTTCAAAATCGGCTGCTTTCTTTTGAAGATGTAAGATGGGTTGTGTATAATGAAGTTTTTTTGTATGTGGATAATAAACCATGTTACCATAATCTTCTTGATCACCGGACGCAGGATATTGTAATGCATTATTAAGAGATGAAATTAATGATTCATTTTCATCATGAATAGATGATGATGGTCGAGCATGTGATGATGGTGGTAGTTCAATTTCGTTGTTATTTGTATTGGATGTTGAAAATGAAAATACAATAGGCGTAACAAGAACAAAACACACGTAGAAGAACGATATTTGAGAAGTCATTCTTTCCAAGTAATTTGAAACAGATAGAATTGATCTAAAATTGATAGTATAGACTTTATTATCTAGAAATGAACCGCCTTTTGCATGCAAGAATAGAATCGTATTTATTTGAGAAGAAGAAAAATACTGAAAAACGTCATAATTTCGCTTTTTTACGTTCGTGAACTCACCACCTCCCGTTCTCTGACCTAAAATATTCTGAAAAATATATTTTTGTCCCTAAGGTTGTTCCTTTACTTACTAATAATCAAACGTTTTTCACTCCTTCTCTTTCGAATTTATTGGTTAGCCGATTGTCACGCAATAGGTAGAATAATAAAGAAGAAATAAAGTTATACCTGTTTGATAATGCAAATAACTCGAAACGTCTAATGATTTTTCTTTTCAAACAAGTATCTAATTTTTTTTTTGTTGATGCTCGAAATAGTATTTAATGCTATGCGTCTTGCCTTCTCTCTCTCTCTCTCTCTTTCTCTCTTCTTTTGAAATACTAAGTTTCTTTTTATTTGATCGATATAGATGGTCTGGAATTTCCTGCGATTCATAAGAGACTAGTATAAAAGCGTGTAAAATAGTTTTCTTCTCTTTGATGATAAAAAACTTTTAGCACATACAAATCTACGAAAAAAACATACATTTTTTTGAAAAAATTATCGAGTTTTGGATATAAATGGAAATAGAAAAATCAAAAAGATAGATATTTGAGTAGGAAAAACTATCTGAAAAAAAATAGAAATGTTTAATAATCATGTCTTTAACTGAAAAACAAAATAACAGAGAGAGAGAGAGAGAGAGAGAAAGAGAGAGAGAACTGTGAGTGTGCCAAGATTAATATATCATGTTCCTAAAGGATAAGGAGCTGCCAGTTAATCCTTATTATAGTCTATTCGTCTGCACCTAATACCTTATTTAGTTTCGTCAACATTATATTATAGTGCACAGTGGGTCTCTAAGGAGACAATCAATGGAAAATCGAAAGTGCGTTTTTTTCGGATTCAGATAGTGGAACATATACTTCTATCGATGGACTATTTAATGGCATAAAGTTTTCTTCCTAGTGCTATGGATCGCGGAAAAACGCATAGTCAAAAATTAACCTAATAAAACAGGAGCATTAGTTAAAATTTCTTTTTAAAAGCGATAAAGATTATGATTCCTTGACCCGTTTAGGCATACAACAGCGAAAAAAAGTTTTTAGTTTCGATCTTTGCTTTGTAAGAAATAAAATTGTTTTTCACATTAGATGATTTTCCTTAGAGTTGTCTTTAGTGTACTGAAGTTCCAACATTTTCCAAAATTTAATAAAAGAATAAGGAAATAAAATTAATAAAAGAATAAGGCTATATTTGGAAACGGCGTGTGAAACTACATCGAATGATGTATAACACAAAACTTTTCTGAACAAAAGAACTTTTTCTAAGAAAAAGTTGAGCATGGATTTTTGATTGAAAATATATTTTTCAAAAAGCCTTTTTCTCGCTTCAGAGTAATTCTCTGAGTGATACAGAATCATTTGTAGGAAAAATAAGCGTTTTTGATGGAAAAGATCACATGTCCGCCTGCTTAAGCCGAAAATGCCCACTGTGTGCCGTATCCTTGCTGCAATGATCAGCCCCTTTTAATGGTAACACTTTCACCTTCGTCTGCTGTCTCAACTGATAATAACCTATAGAAAACAGATCTATTTTTTGACTTATATGCTGATCACGAAAAATCATTGACTATCTCCATTTTGTACCAATCAAGTATGAAAGTTATAGTATTGAGCAGATGGAGATAAGGAGTGAAGTATGGGCGTAATCGTTGAAAGTTAATTTTAGTATGAGCGAGAATGCTTCCGTCACTAAATGGTCATAGAATTTCATTATCTGTATATACAGGGTATTTTCTCCAAGAGGAAATATCCATCCTTGATAATTCAAAAATTTCTTGTTTAGCAAATATCAGAAACAATTAAAGTCTTCGTCGTCATAATGGTCATAATGTGGTTTTTAAACAATAAAACGAGTCCAATAACTGATACCTTTTCTCAAATCCATGCTGACCCTGAGAAAATATTTTTTAACTTCTTCTAATCATCTAATTATCAGACAGTCGCGTATATATAGCACACTGTATTGCGGTTTTCGTACACTTTTTGAAGCAGGTTGTAGGAGTTTTTTCGTATTTATATTTACGCGCAGAAAAAGAAAGTTTTGAATGAATCCTCGTTAACCGAACAAAAGTGGTTTAGATCTAAGTATATTATCAAGATTTTTGTATTATCGTATGACGAGAAAATTTTGTGTCTACGTCAAATACATCCTTTTTTTTCGTACTAATGTCCTGGTTTGTCAATATAATAGTGCTAAATTAGTCAATAAAGTGTAAGAAACTGATTATATGTGACATACTTATGCTGAAAATGGAAGTGAATAAAAAGACGAAGACTTTCGCCGCGTATGTTTCTAAGTCTACTCATATACAACTCATAAGAATTGAAAATCTTATAACAGAAAATGCCCTTTAGCTGTTCAATAATCGATACAAGTATATAGCGTCATCATGTTTTTAGTCAAAAAAATATGCAATACTATCGTTCAAAACATGAAAACTTCCTTTTTCTCAACAGTTCATGTATAAGGATTCTTTTCAAAAAGAGCTTGTTGATATTCAGCGGAAATGAATTCACTTGAATTGATATCGAACCGACAGGAAATCTCATGTTTTTGGTGATTACTGAAGTTGCGACTTCCAAACATACATATCTATCCTCTCTTTTTTTGTTTTTCCAATTATAGTAAAGCCGATTAATAAGTGAGCTAATAATAAGACATAGACTCAAAAATATAAAAATAAGCAGATGTTGAACACAAAAAATTAAATTTTTGTTTAGAATATTAAATTTGTAACGCCCCTTCAACTAGGTTTTTTATTTATATCTGTCCTAATTTTATTGAAATTATTACTAACATTATTCCAAAAATCATATAATGTAATATTGCTTCAGACATAACACTTGTCCATATATTGACGATAAACCATTTGCGTTAGTTTCAGTTTTATGGTATGACGGACGTATGATGTACATGAACAAATAGAAAATGTTCTACACTAGACGTTTGATCCTTATGTAAAAAATGGAGAGATAATGATAAGAATTTGATGAAGTTCACCTTCTGGCGAATAAAAGTGTCCTGTGACAGTCATTGAAATGCTATTTTTGCGCTAAACGGATAGTCGATGGCCAGTAATTTATTTAATATCAAAATTCCATGTGGAAAACAAGTAAAAGAAGTAGCTTTCTGTTCCTTATTGTGAGTGTTGAGAGCTTTGACTGAAAAGATGATCGTTTACAATGCGGTTTCGTATGGATTCAAGGAAAACTGCTAAACTAAACTCTGTACAGCTAAAAGTTGAGCAAGTATTAATGCACTATCCACAATGTGAAAGAAAAAACCCACATATTCGAGACAAAGATATTCATCGTAGTTACCAGTTGTAACCTTGTGTTTTTTTCATAAAAAGCTTTTTGTAACACAAAATAATTTAGTAACTAAACGTCTTGCGACCAGTAGTGATACCAGGAACGGTTAATACCTCATTGCCAACAAGTAATTACGGTAAAAAGAAAAGAGTGAAAAAGTTCCGCCATACCGCATTCTGTAGAAAAACGTTTGTTCTACAAAACTTAATAGTAAAAAACTTTAATGTATTGTACTTTGTAATCAATCCGATAGAAAAGAAAAGTAAAGTAGTATGTACGTGTAAATACAGTGTATGCCTATTCAAGATCTATTAATATCCGAAAAAAATTGTATACAACAAACTCTGCCAAGCTAAGTCAGATGTCGTATATTCTATACTATTATATGTTCAATAAGTTTATAAATAGCATTAATCCACATACTATTAGACGACGTGCAAATTCTAATAATCATTAAGATAATGCATTTTTGCTGCAAAAAGTCAAGAGCTACAAAATTACGTTTATTTTACATCGTTTATACGCACAGTCAGACCAAACGTCTGTTCTAGCGTCCATGATCAGAGTACACACTGTGTAACACACAATGTTCATGCTGATTTCTTTTTTGATTCTGACTTTAGACATTTTTTACATAAGCGGAATAGAATATTTTTAGGGTTTGACTCAAGGAACTTCCCACATCGAAAAATCGATTTTATTTATTACTGTAAATAATAATTTTAAGTGTACATTGTTTGAATGCTTACGAATTTTTTAGAAGAAAGAATTTCAGTGTATTTGGTAGGTGATTGTCTCGAGTCATCTGTTAAGAAAAAGACTACTTTTATATAACCGACGAATATTCCATAATAATTTAGTTTCTACTGGTTCTTTTCACTTTTTCTTTGACACTCTATATGATGCATTCTAAGACTTAAAACGTATATGATTCGTTGTTTCGTCCTGTTAGAATCTAATGTATAATCTTTGTGTATATTATTATTTCAGGCATTTGAGTAGAGCCATCTACTAACATTGAGACATACTCTGATTAAAACATCTGCGAGCCTACAGTGTAACAAAAAAAAATTTGATTGTTTTTTTCTCTTTTGCCTTTTTTTTGATAAAGCCAAAAAACTTTACATATTGTTATTATAAGTATTGCTACATTCTATGCAACAACATAAAAACATATTCTTCTCCTAACCGCTCAAAAAGTACAATAAAATCGTCCATTGATGCAAACGTAATCCATTTTTCGGATTTTTATAACATATTCACTTGATTCTTTTCTATTAGTGCACACATTATTTATACGTAAACTTGAAAAAAAAATAAGCTTAAAAATCTTTTTTCAAGATAGGATTTGAACGAGATCTTTGAAAGATCATTTCATAACTGAGAATTTTCCAATATAACTATACTGATCTACGTTTATTGAAAGATAACCAACATCGTTCGATAAGAAATGAGTGTCAAACGAGTCTTTCCATTTTAGTTGCTTTGATGTGGCACAGGATTTCTTACAGGTCTTATAGATGCTATTAGATGACATGTGGTAATCACGAAATGTTTTCCCATGGAATTATAATGTTATTAAAAATATTCATGATAAAAATAGATGATCTTTAGGTAAATTGATAAAATTCGTACAGATTATTCGCATTAAAAAGTTGATGGTTCATGTATAGCAGATACTGAACGAAAATAAAATACATTTCTTCAAAAATGTATATATCACAATTTATCGAAGCCGTTTTTGATTGGCTATGTGTGATATTGAACATCAAGATAAAGTCACCCTTTGTTTATACACTGATGAGCAAATCTCCTAACAATCCGATTTTTTAATAAAAACAGCGCCCAAACAGTAGCTAGCACCTCCAAAGTCGGGGGATTTAGCTCACTCTAAAAAAACAGATTTCTAGTAAACCAATGGAGTTCAATAGCCATTTCAGAAGAAACCTTTTCTGTTCTTCAAAGTATCCAAAAAGGTTTATGTTTCGAACTGTTAAACATCAAAAAGCGTAATCGAAAAAGACTAAAAAGCCGAAAAAGATTTTTAACACTTCAGAACCCTTTCAGAAATGTTTAGAAGAATGTCATCACACTGTGCCTACGAGACAGAGTTGTAACCGGTAATGGCGAACGGCCAAGCCCTTCCCTTCTCTTAAGACTCTTTAGAACGACTGCTCTTATAAAGCATTTTAACCAATGTCATTTTGAGCTTTTCTTCATTAAAATTAATCTATCAATATGAGAAAATGGAAAATTTAGAACGACCGTTCCATTCCGTTGGAGAATTTTCAGAATGGTACCATTCTCGTTCTAAGAATTCTGAAACGGTTACATCTCTGGTAAGCGCGTTCATAAAGCATTTTGGATATTTGGAAGAATGGAGAAGGATTTCGTAAAATGGCTATCAAACGCTATTAGTTTACTACAAATTTTAATGAGTTTTTAGGAGCCATTTTCAAAAACCTTTCGTTGTCTTAAACTTTTCGTAAAGCCTTCTCTAATGTACACTTTATTTTAGAGGACATACAACTTTATTAAATAAGATTTATTAGTACATAGTACGTTTTTCAAAATATAGTACAGTGACCGGTCGTTGAAGCTGAGATCTACTAGTCTCAAACACGATAAACGTAAAAGTAAGAAGATAAATTTAAAATTTTAGCTTAAAAGAGAAACGGTGTATTGTTTAACATGATCATGATTAAAAAATCATTAATATTTTAATACGTATCAGAAAAAATAAAAACGAATAAACAAAACGTTCACTCTCATAAAAAAATAAAATATGGCATTGTTAAGTCATTATTTAAAAAGGTTTCTGTGATTTTGATGCCTTTGATTATGTATGATGAACACGAACACAAAGGCTTTTTGCCTTTATTCAACATAATTTAAAATTCTTTCGTTGTTTTTTTGACAATCGAGACATCGGCAATCGCGTGGAATAATTGGACGATGTGTGTGGTATGAATGATGATTAATACGATTAATAGGAACACTATAGCGATCAGTATAAGCTGTTATACGTTTTCGGTTAGCCATATCTTCTTGATTATCATAGTAATCCTGTCTACTAAACATAATTGGCGATACACCACGATGTTTTGTATCAACTTTATCGGTTTGTGAACTACGAGCTTCTTTGAAACGAAGTGGTGGATAATAATAATCTTGAGGTAGAGAAGGCCGAACTGTTACTGGTTGTGTATAGGGTGAATGATATGGTGCATTCCATAATTCATGTTGTGTATTTCTCACTGGTATATTGCTTTTTGGTATAAAGTGATATATTTCTAGGCGACTTAAATCTGCGTCTGTTGTCTTTCGTAAAACTGAAGTGGGATCATTCGTAATGTCGTGTATTTCTGGTTGAAATTCTTGTATTATTGGGCGAGGATACTGTTGAATTGGATGCTGTAGAGTATTATCTAATAGAAATGGTTGATATGGTAAATTAGGATCGTATACTGGAATAAAATTTTCGGGATGTATATGAGAATAGTAAAATGGTTGTGGAATGTAACCATTCGGATCAGTTAATACGGTTGACGCTGGTAAACCATTTATAGTATCTAATCTTTTTGGTTGCTTTGACACATCATACGGATCATAAGTATGGTAATATGGATAAGAAAATGATGGTGGATAGTACGATAACGTTTCTGCCGGTAAAGGTTCTGTTGATCGAGGATGCGGTTGTTCGATAGGTGGCGGAACAACACTTTTTCTCAATAATGTCGTTGGATCGTATGACTTAACATGACTGGCATTGGCTAAAGCCGATGGTTTCTTTAAAGACATAATGAATGAATATTTTACTTTTTTTTTAATAATTCTTCATCTCTTTTGGTATGTAAATAACAACATCGTCATATGTAAGACTTCTAAACACTGTTACTATACACTTTAATTGTTGTATCAGAAAATAAAACGCACTTAACTTATTTGCCATTTTATATAGAAAAAAATACATTTTATTCTAATTTTATTCTGATTTTTGATGATGAAGTGAGTAATAGTATTCAAATACAGGTATTTGTATTTTGATCGATTGTTTTTCAGACATTTCACAATGATAGGAATAAACAAACAATACATTCTAGAAAACGTTCTCTTTCGAACTATCTCTTAACTCTCTATTTTCCCGAGTGTAAATTAAATATCAGCAGTCGGTATGTCTGACAGGTGAGTGAGAGTAATCATTATTGCTGGCTGTATTTTTACGTAGCTAGATGATTCTTACCGAGTCTGGAAATAGACGTTGAGCAGTTGTTTTAGTATTATCACATAACAGACAAATACGACACAGAGGTGGACGATGGATGAGGATCCTCGCGAGGTCCTACGATTCTTCACAGAGCGATTTTTTGAAAGCTTAACGAGGCAAGAAGTACACGATGCGAACCCCGCGAAGGACATTTTTTCTTGTGAGCGAAAGATGTTATGTTTATTTTTATCTACTTTTATAATAAAGGCGATGGTTCTTCTGAACTAAGATCAAACAATGAATGGCTTATGTTAGCTTATGTTAGTTTCCGCACTAAGGAGGATCGATAAAGAAGCGCCAGAGGAAAATTTTATCAAGAATTGACGGTGGGCGAAACGGTGATGAAACAGAAAGGTTACGGGGCGATCCCTGTGAAGTACATTTATTGAACCTTGGCGAGGTACGGAGCGATGATGGAGGAAATTTGCGAGGCGATCCGGGCGAGGGAGTTAAAGATAATCCATCCCCCACCTCTGATACAACATATTTGGTAATTTATTGGGAAAAGCACTCGGCATTGTTAACAAGTAATCGGCAAGAAAATATTCAATTTACATTTACAATTATCTTTCATGTTAAAGAAGAATTATATACGGGTGGAATACAAGGGTAATTGGGTGACAATTCATTGTTTGCAACATGTTTAACTTTGTTTCATTTTGAATTCACGCTTACGCGTCTATTTCACATAGCCTCACTAATACCTTCTCAAATTATTTATGACACTGTAGCAGAATTTTCGTCACCTTTGTACATTTTTTTTTCTTCAATGAACCACGTTACTCCATAGCCCCCGCACTTAAAAAAGCCCTCTAAAACCGAGGTTTAACATTTTTTTGTATTTATTTTTTTCCACAATTATCAAAACATAAACAGCATTTCAATAGTATTGCCGCCATGTCTTCGTCAAAATATACTTTAACTTTATCATAAAAATCCAAACATTTTGTAACATTTTTCACTGCATCACCATTTTTGTCACCAAAATACCCAATTCTCGCACTACCACCGCCACTTCTCGATCTTGGACTATCTCGTCTGCTTCTTCGACGACTTCTGTCATGATCCGCTTTTGATTCATTAAAAGAATCTCTTGACATGCGTGATTTTCTACTCTAAAATGTCGAAATTATTCGGTACGATACCAAGTGTTCTCAGTTGAGAGAAAAAATCTCACCGTAGGAGGCATGCCTGTTTTTAAACTTGTGTCTGATGGCTCCCCATCATCTTCATCTCCCGTAGGACTATCCAAATCCATATATGATCTACTGACTTTTCCGAGCGATCCACCATCACTTGATGTTCGCCGTGTCATTCGTCCCAAATTTTGATGTGAGTTCGACTCTGATGGTTTTCTGCTGTCCTTGCCGTTTTTTCTATCTCGATTATTGATCTCTGACTTTGCAAACTCAGCGATTTCATCATTATTCTCTTGGTCTTTCCTCGTATTTCTTTTGTCTCTTATTCCACGAGAACCAAATGATTGATCTTCGTAACCTAGAAAAATCCAATATCAAGTCTAAGTATGCAGATGGAAAAATAGTAATTACAATTACTTCAGATAAAAAACAATCGATAAACACACTCACTCAATGATCTATTGTTCTTCTCACTCGAACCATCGCTATCGTCTAGCAGATGTTGATTACGTTTATTTTTATGAGCGGCGTCCGAAGGCATCCTACGTGAACCTGATTTAAAAATAGTGAGAGAAAAAAGGCAGTTTACATTGCAGCTGATACTTTCAAATAAAAAAATTCCAATATTTTAGTTGCAGAGAGTGCTTATGGAGTATGGCTAGTCTTTGAGTTACCGATTTATTACCGGTATTTAGCCGGTTTATATGCGTTGAATAAACGCGTTGAAATTCTCATTCATTTAATTTAATACAGCTGATAGACACAAGTATTAGAATTTCTTATTCGATTGCTAACCTCTGCCTTCATCACTCATTTGTCTTTCTGTTCGGCCGCCGGCTAAAACAGAAAAATTATTAACGTCACAATTCTTGATAGAGTTACACTTGATATAACCCATGTCGAGCTTTTTATGAAATACCGCCAATTATCGGCAGTTCAGCCAATTACCGTCGGCATACTTTCTAAAAAAATAGGTTTATTACGAAACCTAAAAGGGTATAGAGAAGTGCAACCATTTCGAAACCGTTTTAGGTTTCGTATGAATCCCTTTTGGATTGCGTACTTCGACTACGAAACCTTTTACGGTTTTGGATAAACATAAAAATTTCGTAGTCGAAGTACGAAATCCAAAAGGGATTCATACGAAACCTAAAACGGTTTCGAAATGGTTGCACTTCTCTATACCCTTTTAGGTTTCGTAATAAACCTATTTTTTTTAGAGAGTACCGCACGGTAACCGTCTTTATACATTCACCGTTTTGTTTCGCACCCGTCAGTACATATAAGAAACACAGACAAATTCCAAAAACTTGATGTTTTTTTTAAGATTAAACTTTTCTTTTAGATCAGATAGACTCGTCGAAGTTCATCGACCCGAGACAAATTTCTCTCCATTGTGAGCCTCGCTGCGCTTACAAACGCTCAACAAAAAGAAAGAAAATTGAAGAAGATTCCAACTCCCGTTCTGCTTGTTCATAATAACGAAATACCGGACAGTACCGTTGGTTATACAGTCGGTAAACCGAACTTTGACCCCGGTTACCGTACGGTAATTTCGATTTTGCTATCGATATAGCGGTCGGGGTACTGAACGATGATCGAGCGGTACTTTTTATGGGAAGCTTGTACTTTATCCGGCATATTTAACAGAGCTTAAAAGAAAACTAATTTATGATTAGAGATTAATGGCCTTTCGATGTTTAAACTTACGAGGGAACCTATCCAACTGTCGGACGCCGTTTGACTCCATATTTTGGCTATAAGTAGGACTCAGTGAGACTAAGAAAATCCTAAAAGGGTTCGGGCCCATGACTCTTGAAGACCCCGTTTT